>JASANB010000630.1:0-161363 GCA_030248155.1 Sabatieria punctata | reverse complement strand
TTAAACTGTGGTGCCGTACATTGTATGCCTTGTTTTTTGCAAACTAATCGCATTTGGTGGCCACCCATGCGCAGCAGTCGAATATAGGAGCACGCTTTGTAATTGTAATTACATACGCGCCCGCAAAAGCTGCAACCGATCTGACATACAGACTGCACGTATAACATACGACATACTGTACGTATGCAGAATGCGACTCTATGGATGAGTGCTACTGTACGTACTGCCACAACTGGGGCCGTCCATAAACGACGTCGTTCCAAAATCCCGATTTTTCGGACCCCCCCTCCCCCCAAAATCGCCTTGCGTCGTTTCTTGGGAACCCCCCCTACGGCGACGTCGTTTTCGGTTTATCCCCCCGATAAAAGGGCAGTACATACAGCACTGTCACATTTCCTTATTACCATACTGCGCAATCAATAGAATAAATCCCTACAACCACTCTGGAAAGCTTTTCAGTATGGAGAAACGTTTGACAGAATGTGTATAAATCGAAAATAATGTAATTGAAGTACCCTAAAATTCCGAAAAAAGCGACGTCGTTTCTTGCTACCCCCTCCCCTCCCCGTCCTGGTGCGTCGTCTATCGTCGCATTTCAGCCGACCCCCCTCCGCCCTCTGGAACGACGTCGTTTATGGACGGCCCTTGATTACCATTTAGACTGACTGGATTCAATAAAAGGCAACAAGGATAAATATGTAATACAGGCCATATGTCCTTGCGCATTCAGCTGGGCGCCAGCCAAGCTTCATTACGGCCTGCTAACCGGCTAGAGTACACTCTCTATTATAAAGAAAATATATTAAATACTCTCACCTGATACTCAATGTCGTAGTTCTTAAAGACTTCAACAGCACACATGTTTTCCAACTGCTCGCCACGATTCGGGTAATGATCATCGATCCAATTACGGAAGAAAACGCTGGCATCTGGCGGCAGATCTTCCAACTGCGCCTTCGGCTTAAGCACCTTGCTTCGTTCGCTCGGCTTTCTGACATCCAAGAACCTGGTTGTTCTAGAGCATTTGAACAACGAATTGCCGAGAATATTGTCAGCCGCTTCCTGAGCGCCGATATGACGTTTATTCAGGGTAATCGTCCCAATAGACCACAGGCGTTGATAGGCGCTCTTCTTTGTCAATCGAAAGTCAGAACTACTCAGGGCTTTCAACACGTCAGCCACCTTTCCAGACTCACTCTTGGATACATATTTGCTGATGTATCTATAAAAACAAAGCCAAATCACACAATATGTCATACATCTAACAGAAAGGTGGGCCTTAGGGAGTTATACCGCCCCCCAAACGAAATTAAGCCACGCTCCTCTGGAACTAAAACTTCGCTCTGATTTTACAGATTCGCTCCTTTGATTTTTCTGCAAACAAATTCAGTGGCAAATTTTTACAATTTTTCATAATTTCACAGACTAAATTTACCAAAATCTTCTCTAAAACAGGACCTTTAAGCTGTATTTTAGCCCAAATACGCGTTTTTGGAGATTTTTACAGGAAAATTGCGTTTTTTTGCAATGTTCGAGGTTTTTTAGTGCGCGATCTCCCTCCAATATCTCACCTCACTAGAATTTGACTTAGGCCCCCACTTTGGCTTTAGCCAGCGCCAGACACCTAGGGCCCGACCGAATCAAGATTTTCAACCGGATTCGGATCCAGATCGGGATCGAATCATACCCAATATCCGGTAAACGGGATCCGGATCCGGATCGGATATCAGTAAAAAAATATGTCCAATTTTGCTACAGTAAAATTTGGATAGTCAGAAGAACCTTTATAAAACGCAGAAAACAATCAATATCTGTAATTGAGGCAACGCAAATTATACTTATTAAATAACAGCATCTGCACGTTTTCCGGTTTTAGACACAGATATGGGCTAGTATTTCGGCTGAGGGCGGTAGGTCAAAGCCTGAGGCGGGCCAAACCCCCTCAGCCCACCTTTCGCCATCTGTGTTTAGAAACGATCTATCACCTTCTGAGATGGAACCTTTTACAGCTCCAGTACAGAGCTACGGTTCAACACAAAACACATGTAAACCAACCAATACGAACCACAGTTGTTAAAAAAATCTTTTTTAAGGCAAAAAATTTTTTTAAATCGCCTTAAATGGGTCCAGCATGCTATTGCTAGTACAGGTACTTACAACAAATTTTCCAGTTTTTCATTTCAAGTAAGCTAAGAAACCTGTTGGAAAACGACAATACAGGTCTAAACACTGCCTGTAACTGCATAATTTCACCGAAAATTGTCTTTAGAGGCACTTCTAGGTAGAGTGCGAACTGGTATTGGGTATTGGGCATTGGGTATTGGGTGTATTGGGGTGTTTTCCAGGTATTGGGTATTGGGGTTCTTACCCCCAATACCCAATACTAAATTGAACAATTAAAAATAGAGAAAAATCTATGTTGACCTAAAAAATTGATCGGAAAAATCGAAAATACTGATCGATGTCTCGGTTTAGGAAGTTGTTTTCGCGTTAAGGAGCCGTCCATAAACGACGTCGTTCCAAAATCCCGATTTTTCGGTACCCCCTCCCCCTGAGACGACGTCATTTTCGGTTTACCCCCCCCCCCCCCCGATAAAAGTGCAGTACATACAAAACTGTCATGTTTTCTTGTTAGCATACTGCGGAATCAATAGAATAGGTACCTATTAACAACTCATGGAAGCTTTTCTGTATGTAGAAACCTTTGACAGAATGTACTTAAATTGAAAATAATACAATCAAAGTTCCCTAAAATTCCGAAAAAAAGTTCGTTTATTGCTAACCCCACCCCCTCCAGGTATGTCGTCTAGCGTCGCATTTCAGCCGACCTCCTCCCCCTCTGGAATGTGGTCGTTTATGGACGGCCTAATCAACTAAACGTAGAATTTCCTAAAGTGTACGCTTTTCTAAGCGCTACACCAGTAATTAATTTCTCTGTTCTTATGTATCTAAAATAAAAATGGTGACATTTTTAATGTCACCGTAATGTACTAGCACCGTACCCATGGCTATTGCGGTGGTGCACACAATTTCCGCCCGAGTTAGGAAAAAAATCGCCGGAAATAAGAAACAGGACTGAATTACGAAATATTAAGTACCAAAACTGTTAATTTCTGCTAATTTTACGCCTAAAACGGCTTCTAAATGCTTTCTTAAACCTATATTTTATCAAAATTTTCTCGCTTTGCTTGGGCAGCGGCCCAACCAGCCTCTTAAGAATTTTAATTGCAGTGCCAAAAATCTTGTGTACACAACTAGAATTTACCTGTCCATTGAAATGAAATATTTGGCCCAGCTACGCAAGTATTGGGTATTGTGGGTCTCAGGTATTGGTATTGGGTATTGGGGTCTCAGGTATTGGTATTGGTATTGGGTATTGGGGTATTGGGTTTTTTAGGTATTCTGAGTACTTGCGGGGAAGGGCACTCGTCGGACAAACGGCCACGCCCTCCCCTTGATCTGAGTTGCTTGTTATTCTGTTGGACGTGTATTAAACATTCACATTCACATTCACATTCATTGTTCGCACTCTACTTCTAGGTGAATCCTAAGGAAGGATTTCTTAAGCAGTCGCTGTTAGGCTCAATGCAAAAGAAGTATTATGCAGGTTGCTGGATAAAATGTTGGCTGCTTCCAACGAATTAACAAAAAATTGCATGTATGTACGTAAATTTTTCCACTTTTGCCCCTAATTTGCATATTGATTTAAAAAAAATTTTTTTGAGCCTTCAGAAAAAAACTTTTTTAAAAAAAAGAAGTCTTTTTTTAATTTTTGACCCTAACAACTGTGCTACGAACACTTTGATTTCTGTACTCTATAGAAATCGATATCCGGTAAATATCCCGTACCCCAGTATCGGGATCAAGCACCGGATCGGACATTGGCAATATGCGGCCCAGATCAGATCCGGATCCGAATATCCGGTCGGGCCCTACACATACCCCCTCAACTACCCTCCCCTATTCGGCGGATGACCTCTTACATGTATGCAATATACATAAAAATATGTACATACAAATAACTTACTGATTGAGTAAGTAGCTTGAATCGGCGATGTACTGCACATCAACGTTCCCCTCTAAAATATATACAATCATAACATTATACATACTGTACAAAACAAATATTATCAAATAACTTTTTTTCCAATAAACGATTTTAGACATACATGTCATTGGGCGGTTAAAGCGGCGGCCGGTTCCACCAAGCCCGATTTTTCGGCGAAAGTCCACCCCCAGCGGATTTTTCAGAGACACGAAAACCCACTTCTGGATTGGAAAATAAAGAAAATTTTAACCCAGATAATATATTCTCCAGCACAAAATTAGGTTTTCGCCTACCCCAGAACCATACATGGGCCGGAAAAATGGGGTGGGGGGGTCAAAATTTTCAATTAGGGGGGTGGGTGTTCCGTCAAAATTTTCCGCCGGGGGGGGGGGGTCGAAGCCCAGGTGGGGGGGGGGGTCAAAACCAAAAAATGCCTGGGAACGCTTTCTAGGTTGTTTTGGTACAATTTTCTGCCATTATATGAACAAAAATAACATTTCACACTATTTTATGACCGTATATGACACAAATCAGCAATTTAGACAAATTCATGTCATTACAAAAGCTGCCAGAGTCGAATTTGTTTTGAAATTTGTGTTTGTTATGTGCAGTTTTTTGGTGTAGTAAAGCTGGCCTGCACCATTATTTCCACAACCACTGCACAGGGTGGGTGGGGTCGGCTGCACGCCATTTTGGGTGGGTGGGTGGTCGAGCCTAAGTTGGGGGGTGGGCAAACCCCCCCGGACCCCCCCCCGGCCCATGTATGCCCAGAACCCCAATCAAGTTTTTTGTAAGGCTTAGAAATCCTAAATAGGGTTTTTAGACTGCTTAGAAACCCTGATTACCGTTTTTTACCTCACTTGGAAACCCTAAACACGTTTTTCAGATTGCTTTTAAACCCTGATTTCAGTTTTCAGGTTACTCTGGAAGCCGTGATTAAGGTATTGAGGTTACTTTGCAACGTTAAACAGCGTTTAGCACTGGTGGATTTCAAATAAAATCACATACGCCATAAGAGAAGAAGAACGGGGTTGTAGTCGTTGACGAATCTTTCGCATTGACGTCTGGCCAATTCGTACGCCTTAGTAGGGCATCCCGCTCGTCTGCTACGAACACTATGAGATACACCCAAAACAACTGTACGTTCCCTCGGACGACGAGGAAAACTGAAATAAAAACAATAAATAACAAAATATATAACGTTAATTCAACGCTACACATTACCCGTATTGACATACGTAGTCATTGAATTGGTGCCTTTTCAGTTTTTGACAGTGGGAACTGCACCTATGCTGCTGATACCGATTAACAAGATGAAACAATCTGGCCGATTCCCCAGCAGTCGGCAACAGACAAGTGATATTCTTATCGATAAAAGCTGCCACCTAAACTAAAATCAATTAACAAACATCAAAAGAGAGATAAATTAAACCTCATCATCAGAATTCTGAGCCAATATTGGGGCATCTTTAACCCACAGCTTCATATGAACATGTGGTGCCCCGCGCTGTTGAAACTCGACCCGATAGGCGTAATCAACGACTTTGCCAAACAACGATCCGAAATCAGCTTCGTCCACAGGAGCTTGCCCAACTGACTTCCCTTCCTTTCCCAGGACCAACTTCAAGAAGGTGTTCAACCGCAGTCGGAAGAAAGATACAACAGCAACTGGATTCTCAGCACAGAGCTGTTGTGGCGTTTTTTGATCACCGTCTCGGTTCTCGGAACGCAAGTAATCAATCAGAGTGTCCCAATCGTACTCAGCACAGCTGAGAGTAACAAAAAAAGTCGCTGGTCCACACTCTTGGTCCATGGCAATCAGATCACCAAGACGCTCGTGCCAGAAACCTTCCATTCCGTCAATATGCCTGGTTAGAGAACGCAGATTATCCTCTAAGCTGGTAGAGCCTTCTTCAGCTTCTTTGAACAGCGCTGCTTTGTTTCCGCAACTGACAGATTTTCGTTTACGCATAGTCAGCTGAACGCCCGCTTTCATTTGATCCATTTCACGTTGATGGGCAAGATAGAACAAGTACGGCTGACACATGCGAACCGTCGCATTTCTGTGAAGCAGAACGTAGGAGCAGTAAGATGAAAAGTTCAAGTAGGTCTTCCTTTCATCCCTCAGGTAACCATGACCGTACGGAAACAAGTATGGAAAAGCAAGAGGCTCGATTTGCGATTCAGAGTACCACAGCCTCTCACCCTCAGATCTCTTTACTTTGAAGCTTTCGCCGGTCTTCCTCTGCCACACATTGAATTTGTCAATGTCGTCGCGAGCATCATATGGTGTATCTACGAACTGAACACCATAATGACGCACTGCCCGATCGACAGACTCTGGATCTAGCTTCTCTAGCAAGTTATTGTCAAGCACAACAGACTCTGGTTGCTTCTCCTTTGAACTGGCAACAATCGACAAATGGTCGTTCATCATTTCGGTCAACACAGAAGGGTCATCAGGAATCTCCACTGACGCATAGAGAGGATTGTTCTGCTTCAAGAACTGAGCTGCAGCAATCACACGATCCATTCGAATGAGGTCCGTCCACATCAACCCAGAGGGTTTATCGGGAATCGCGTGAAGCCACACTTCAACGTTCTCAAAGTTGGGCAGGAAGGAGGCCATGTACTGCATTACGTCAGATACTTCGATAGGAATGTACATGACTGCGCCAGTTCGGCCAGACACGTATTCCAAACAACTCTGCCCTCGACGATACACTGGCTTCAACCGAATAACCTGCTGAACGTTTCTAACTCTTTGCAGCAGCAGTCTTTCGAAACAGTTCAGATCGCTTAATGCAGCAGGAACATTCCAGCAACCAAGATTGTTGGCAGGAGACCTTCGCGGCATGTCGCGTTTGTTCGAAATCCGGAAGTCCGCCAGGCAGGTGTTACACAGACACACCTAAATTAAAATAAGTATATAGATCAAAAATAAAAATACAGGGTGTCAGAACTCGTGTTTTGGCAGATGTTTGACGCGATAATAGTATACGTACAATGTATGTGATGTGTAGTGAGTGAGTAGTAAACTAATTTCTGTGTGTATATACAGGGTGTCTCAAAAAATGATCACATTTCTTTTCACTGCCATTTCCGCAAATTTTGACCAAATAGGCTGAAATTTGGATCATAGGTGCCAAAATTCTGAGAATTTTTTGTGTTAAAGTTTGGAGCACTAGGCTTGACTAATTCTCTAGAAATTTAAAAAAATGTGAAATTTGGGAATTTCAATAGCGAAAGCCGGTCACCGAAAAAACGTTACATTACATTATCGCCTAAACTCTAACGATAGCGTTGGAGTTCATGCGTTAACTTTTTACACACGAATTACCCTGAACTTCTGCCTTTACACTCCAAATTTCATCCAATTCCGACAAAAATTAGAAAAGATACAGAAAAAGAAAATGTTTCCATTTTTCGGTGACCGGCTTTCACTATTGAAATTACCGAATTTGACTTATTTTTAAATTTCTCGGGAATGAGTCAAGCCTAGCCGCGTCAGTGGCTCAGTGGGTAGCTCGCTGCCTCTGAGTCACGGCGGCCGCTGCATCCCTAGTGGTTGTAGTGGTTCATCCTCTCGGCGTGGCAAGTTTCTTGCTGCAAAGAGTTGGTCGTCGGCACAACGCTCCACCCAGGCCACCGAAAACTGGTTACAGTGAGTAGGTAAAATGGGAACCAACTGGATCTGCCGTTGCACCGAAAGCCGCTCCTAAAAGCATGCCGCGTTGGAGGGAAGATCAACGACGTCAGGAGCCGTCTGAGAAACCAGCATTACGGCCTACCGGTTTACTCCTCCTCGGCTGGGCGGCCGCTGGGAGCTGTCAGCACCATGACGTCACCACGCCAGGCACTCTCTTAGTACCTGGCGCCCAACAGCATGGCTTGAGTGGCTTGGCAGTGAAAGAAGGGCAAACGTCCGAGATGACGATATGAGGGGTAACGAAATGGACCGTGCAGGTCTGATCGTAGGGCCGTACATTGTACGACCCCCCCGCCAGATCGGATCGGATCGGATCGGATCGGAGTCAAGCCTAGTGCACCAAACTTAACACATAAAATTCCCTCGAATTTTGGCACCTATGGTCCAAATTTCAGCCTATTTGGTCGAAATTTGCGGAAATGGCAGTAAAAAAGAAATGTGATCATTTTTTGAGACACCCTGCACTATGTTACACACACTACCTGTGCAGTCGAAGGCAATCCTTTATCGTGCAGAAATCGAGCAAACGAACAAGACAGCTCGTTTCTTTCGGCTTTCATACTGTCAGAAGAGACAGAATTCATCTCTGACTCGTTGAGTAGCACTCCACAGTAGTCACACTGGCAAGACCAAAACCCTTCGATACTGTGATCGAAGTACTCCATCTTTTGTCGAAAGTAGCCCAATAACTCCTCCTAAAAGTAACTTAATTTAAGAAATAAAATTACACACGAATAATAATGTACCCGCAACTATACATACAAATATATACTACTACCTACTAGCAGACATGGGCAAAGGGGGGTGATGGGGGCTTGACCCCTTCAGGCCAGCCGGCATCTACGTACAGTACGTACTAGCCGGCAGCAAGCTTGTCTAATGAAAACAACCAGCCGGTATCTGCGTACAGTACGTACTAGCCGCCGGTATCTACGTACAGTACGTGCTAGCCGGTGGCAAGCTTGTCTACTGAAAACAACCAGCCGGTATCTACGTACAGTGCGTACTAGCCGGTGGCAAGCTTGTCTACTGAAAACAACCAGCCGGTATCTACGTACAGTACGTACTAGCCGGTGGCAAGCTTGTCTACTGAAAACAACCAGCCGGTATCTACGTACAGTACGTACTAGCCGGTGGCAAGCTTGTCTACTGAAAACAACCAGCCGGTATCTACGTACAGTGCGTACTAGCCGGTGGCAAGCTTGTCTACTGAAAACAACCAGCCGGTATCTACGTACAGTACGTACTAGCCGGTGGCAAGCTTGTCTACTGAAAACAACCAGCCGGTATCTACGTACAGTACGTACTAGCCGGTGGCAAGCTTGTCTACTGAAAACAACCAGCCGGTATCTACGTACAGTACGTACTAGCCGGTGGCAAGCTTGTCTACTGAAAACAACCAGCCGGTATCTACGTACAGTACGTACTAGCCGGTGGCAAGCTTGTCTACTGAAAACAACCAGCCGGTATCTACGTACAGTGCGTACTAGCCGGTGGCAAGCTTGTCTACTGAAAACAACCAGCCGGTATCTACGTACAGTACGTACTAGCCGGTGGCAAGCTTGTCTACTGAAAACAACCAGCCGGTATCTACGTACAGTGCGTACTAGCCGGTGGCAAGCTTGTCTACTGAAAACAACCAGCCGGTATCTACGTACAGTGCGAACTAGCCGGTGGCAAGCTTGTCTACTGAAAACAACCAGCCGGTATCTACGTACAGTGCGTACTAGTAGCCGGTGGCAAGCTTGTCTACTGAAAACAACCAGCCGGTATCTACGTACAGTACGTACTAGCCGGTGGCAAGCTTGTCTACTGAAAACAACCAGCCGGTATCTACGTACAGTACGTACTAGCCGGTGGCAAGCTTGTCTACTGAAAACAACCAGCCGGTATCTACGTACAGTACGTACTAGCCGGTGGCAAGCTTGTCTACTGAAAACAACCAGCCGGTATCTACGTACAGTACGTACTAGCCGGTGGCAAGCTTGTCTACTGAAAACAACCAGCCGGTATCTACGTACAGTACGTACTAGCCGGTGGCAAGCTTGTCTACTGAAAACAACCAGCCGGTATCTACGTACAGTACGTACTAGCCGGTGGCAAGCTTGTCTACTGAAAACAACCAGCCGGTATCTACGTACAGTACGTACTAGCCGGTGGCAAGCTTGTCTACTGAAAACAACCAGCCGGTATCTACATACTAGTAGTACATACTAACCTGCAGTACCACTATTTAGTGAAAATAAATTGCCAACACATTCTAATGGGAAATCAGCTACAGATATCTCTTAAAAATAGTAAACGAAATATGCCAAAATACTGTATGTCTGTCCAAAAAATTAGCGACCTGGCGGATTTTTGCGAATAACTTTTTGTGGAGGTGTCGGAGCGACTTGGGCCTCAGAACCAAAGTTGTACACAAGGCCGCGCTCCGGCCTGAGTAAATCCTAATCTGTGCTACGTTTACTCTGAACACTAATTTGCGCAACGTAAAAATGAGCTTTTTCCCGATGAAAATTATATAACTCCAGAGTTCGAATCTAGAGTCGGCATCTGGGGCGTTTGCACCGCATCCGACTTAGGCCACACGCCCGGGATGCGGACCCCCCCCACCGGAGACGATTTTTCCAAACCCCCTTCAATGATCTTGCTGGCAAGTAATTTTTTAAGCAAATTTTTCCGAGTTTTTACAATTCAGACACAAAAATTGCCAAAATCGCCTCCAAAACAGCACTTTTTAGCTGTATTTCAGCCCAAATTAGCTATTTTTGTCGATTTTCAGCCAAAAAATTGCGATTTTTTCATTTTTTAACGTTTCTTAGTGCCCAAACCCCCTCCCAAAATTTGCGCTCAGATTCCCCGCCGGTGCCAGATCCCCCAATCCGTTTTGGCGGATGACCTGTTCTGTTACACGGACATATGTCAGTGATTGAGCAAAAAAACGGGCTCGGCGTAATGAAAATCTGGAAAATTCGGGGTTAGCCTAATACATGTCCCTGTCGTACATCCAGGCATACTACAGTATCAAATCATCAAATCATATGATAATATTCAGCTGCGTGGGGAGGCTGATTTTGCAAAAATGTCGAAACAAGGTGCAAATTGCCCATTTTATAACATTTTCGATAGAAGGACGTGGACAGCTTGAAGGAGCGGCCACGATCAATCAGGTCCAGGTGTAGTGTAGTGGTAAGCGCCCCAACTCGCCACATACAGTATGAAAGACAGCCACCTCCAAATTTCCCAATTTTGACCACTCCAAACAATTTTTTCCGGCTCAACCACATAGCATGAAAGTAGTGGTTCCGATCCGATGTGCGCGGAGGCCTTACCGCCTGCGAGCAGACTAGTAGTCCATTTCGCGACCCCCGAGATTCCTCATCTCGGATGTTGCCCTTCTTTCACTGCCAGCCACTCCTAGGCATGCTGCTGGGTGCCGGTCACCAGGAGGGCGACCTGCGTATTGATGCCATGATGCTGACTGCTCCCGACGGCCGCCGGTGCCCCCTATGTCAGAGGGCTCCCAGCATAGTTGGTCTGTCAGACAGCTTCTGACATCGTAGGTCTTCTTCTCCAATGCGGCATGCTTTGTGGAGCAGCTTCGGTGGAGCGGCAGATGCAGTCAGTTCCCATTTTACCTACTAGCTGTCACCAGCTTTCGGTGGCCTGGTGGAGCTTTGCGCCGACGAGCAACTCTGCGGCAAGAAACTTCCCGCGCCCAGAGGATAAGCGCACGACGTCACCCACAGTAGCCATGCCGCCTAAACCACTACACCAACTGTGCCGGCAAGTAATGGTACCATATAAGCTACAGATAGAATGTACGTTTAGTAGTGCCTTGCATTGCAGTATCATATACTCTAGCGGTACCTTATAAGGTACCGATACCTTATATTGCGTTAAATGCCTAACTGTAATATACCCTCAAGCAACTCTATTTAATGAAGAAATTTTCGCAATCACACACCTAATGCAAGGTAATGGCAACCATTACTTCAATCTAAGCAATTGCATGTAATTTATAAAGTATAAAACCTACCTCAGAGAATTCAGGTCGGTCACAAGTGCCATCACCAACCAGTGGTTTGCCAAACTTGTACTCCAGCTCTTTCAACTTATCCAAAAATTCAGCAACCTGGTTGGTAGCCAACAAGAAATCGACGTAGTGCAAAGTGTCATTAATCTGAATAGCAGCATAGATATGCCGCATTATCGTCCGAAGGCTGACATAATGACACTGAATCGAACGCAGAAGTCGAACCAGATCAGTACAGCACTCAGCATCAATGCAGGCGCCCAAACAACTCTCAGCACATTTCTTGCACCAAATCAGTTTCTCAAATTCCTCTCGACTGTCCAAATACTTCACGCCACAGTCAGCAATCTTGGACAATGCAATATGCAAGCGACGAGGCCAATTGGAGACAGGCACAGTGCAATCAGCATCACATTGCCGAGCTTTACACACCTTTCTTTCAGCAAGAGGATCTAAGCCAACCCTCTCACGCAGCTCAGCAACATCAAACTGCACATCCTCCATAACCTCGGCATCAACTAAAAACACAACTCTTTTTTTAATATTTTTCAATGAAACAATTTCCAACACCTATAGTCCAACTGATCACACCGTTCGTGCGGATTTCCCATAGCAAAATACACTGGCCTTTCTCTTACTTTTCCGTGACCAAAGTAAAATTTGACGAACGAATGTCAGAAAACTTTGAAAAATTGGCTTAGAGAAACCCATTCAAAACGATATTCTGAAGGTAAAGTTGAAGTTTAAGTAGTAGCAGAAAGTCAGAAACCTGATATTCAAAACGGTCGCGTGTAAAGTACTGACACTACCATACCATTTTGTCGCTATATGTTTCTACTCATACCACATTATTTGCTAACCAGACACCAAATTCGCTGACTTTCCCCGATTCCCTACGTCCCACGCTGCCTACAAAAAGGTGCGTCTGTTGCTCTGATATCAACAGCTAATCGCTGATGGCCAGCGCGAGAAATACAAAAACAATCAAGATGAGAAAATCATCTTGAACGTACGAAAAGTTCCCACGTCGAATTTTGACTTAAATCAATAGAGAAATAGACCACATTAAAGCAATCCCTCTCTTACAACTATCAGTTCAGTACCATGAACTCATTCTACTATTCAAACCAATCCTTGCCACCGTAGTAAAAACCGCGAATAATATACTAAGTATATAATGTAAGAATTAATTTACCCTCAACATCAGACGGGTTTTCAGCAGCATCCTCTGACTGCATGAATTTGATCAGTTTCTGAATTTCAACGTAAACCTTTGACTCTCTATTGAAGCCATACGGTTCTTGAGACCAGACATGAATACGCTGTCCACCGTACTCCGCTTCAAGAATCTGATCTTGGAGAACAGCATCGTCCAGTTTAAACACAGCCTTTTCACAGTCGTCGAACTTTCCAGCAAGCCAACGAAGCTCAGCGTAAAATTTCTTCAGCAAAAGACTGCGAGTGTACTCATAGCGATCCAAGACATCGTCCGTACACTTTCGCGCAGTTCTGCCAATACCAGGTTGAGCTTGCAGATGCCGTTGAATTCGACAGCGTAAGTTTTGGCGCCAAGCAGCCTTCCTGTTTACCTTCCGCTGAATGGCACGGCGTCTCATTTCCAACACAGCCAGCCTTTCATCCTTTTCGAAACACTCTAAACAAAAAGACTCAAAATAGTTGTTTCTTCAAGCCTGAGTCAAAATTACCTGACTTTCCCTAACTATGATACACAAAAAAGAGTCTAGTTTAAAATCTTTAAAGATGCAGTCAGTTGCTTACATCTTTCCTGTTTTACTAATAAATAGGCGTGGGTTATAAAATAGCTATTAAAATGTTAATTCAATCCCTTTTCCTTTACTTATATTGCGCTCATCGTTACTTTGTACTCTCACCCTTTTGCTACACGTGTATGTCTGAAAATAAACTTTACTTTAGAGTTGTAAAAAAATTTTTTTTGAAAGCCAAAAAAAAGCTTTTTTAGATATGAAAATTTTTCAATTCGATATTTTTTTTCAAAATTTTTTCCTAGCATGAAATATAGCTTGTAGGAGATGCAAGCAGACATGGGCAAAGGGGGGGGCTGAGGGGGGGTTGACCCCCCATCAGGCTCTGATCTACCCCCCATCAGCCGGCCGCTACCCCCCATCAGGAATTTTTGGGAAGAATTTTGTATAGAAAATTATGATAAAAATATGCCTGGAATAGGCGTAAATGAGCTCAGAATAGCTAATTTTAGCTTATTTTAATGAAAAATAAGCCAAAAAACCCTGATTTTCGCCAAAAATCGGGCTTTTTGGCTTACCACCCCCTCAGCCCCCCATCAGGCGCTCCTACCCCCCCTCAGCCCCCCATCAGGAATTGAAAATTCTACCCCCCATCAGCGGAAATGCTAGCCCATGTCTGGATGCAAGTAGAGTGCGAACTGGTATTGGGTATTGGGTATTGGGTGTATTGGGGTGTTTTCCAGGTATTGGGTATTGGGTATTGGATATTGGGGTTTTTACCCCCCAATACCCAATACTAATTGGGACAGGTAAAAATAGAGAAAAATCGATGTTGACCTGAAAAATTGATCTGAAAAAATCGAAAAAGTTGATCGATGATTCGGTTTAGGAAGCTGTTTTCGCGTTAAGGAGCCGTCCATAAACGACGTCGTTCCAAAATCCCGGGTTTTCGGAGCCCCCTCCCCCAAAATCGCCTTGCGTCGTTTCTTGGGACCCCTTCCCCGTAAGGCGACGTCGTTTTCGGTTTACCCCCCTGATAAAAGTGCAGTACAATGTACATACAGTACTGTCATGTTCTAACCATACTGCGCAATCAATAGAATAAATCCCTACAACCACTCTGGGAAGCTTTTCTGTATGTAGAAACCTTTGACAGAATGTACTTGAATTGAAAATAATACAATCAAAATTCCCTAAAATTCCGAAAAAAGCGACGTCGTTGCCGACCCCTTCCCCCTCTGCAACGACGTCGTTTGTGGACGGCCTAATCAACTAAACGTTAGTAGAATTTCCTAAAGTGTACGCTTTTCTAAGCGCTATACCAGTAATTAATTTCTCTGTTCTTATCTAAAATAATGTACCAGTACCGTACCCCCGGCCGAGTTAGGAAAAAAATTTGCCGGAAGTATGAAACACGAATTACGAAATATTAAAAATAGATTATTATTAATTATGCCAAAACCGTTAATTTCTGCTAATTTTACGCCCAAAATGGCTTCTAAATGCGTTCTGAAAGGCCAATTTTTCAAATTTTCTAGCCCTGCTTGGGCAGCGGCCCAACCAGGCCCCTTAGAAATTTTAATTGCAGTGCCAAAAATCTTGTGTACACAACTGGAATGTACCTGTCCACTGAAATGCAATTTTTGGTAAGTATTGGGTATTGGGTATTGGGGTATTGGGGGTCTCAGGTATTGGTATTGGGTATTGGGGTATTGGGTTTTTTAGGTATTGTTCGCACTCTAGATGCAAGGATGCATCAGAAGCAACTTTAAATGCAAAAGCTGATACTTTGGTTCAAATATAGTGTTACAGCCTGAGAGTCGATATTCTACCTGCAGCATGGCTCACAGAGTGGCTGCTGCCCTTCAAAACCTATTTTTAGGCTTAGAATAGGCAAGAAATTGATAGAACTGCACTTCTAATATATATCTGAGGCTAAATTCAGCGATTTTCCCCCAAAATTTCCATACTGTGAATAAAATAAAAAAATTTTCGAAATGGGCCTTCAAAAAAAAGCTTTTTTTAAGCCTTTTTTTTAAAAAAAAGCCTAACAACACTACTTTACTTACTTTTTTCAAAAATTCTTCACTCTAAACATTATAATTCACACAAACATGCGCAAAAAGACATCTGACAAAGCCGCCTTTGTACACCACACAAAGTTAGCTCAACCCGCAATTCCATCGAAACCCATTCTAAACATACATGGGCCTGGGGGGTCCGGGGGGGGTTTGCCCACCCCCCAACTTAGGCTCGACCCCCCCGGACCCCCCCCCCCACCCACCCACCCAAAATGGCGTGCAGCCGACCCCACCCACCCTGTGCAGTGGTTGTGGAAATAATGGTGCAGGCCAGCTTTACTACACCAAAAAACTGCACATAACAAACACAAATTTCAAAACAAATTCGACTCTGGCAGCTTTTGTAATGACATGAATTTGTCCAAATTGCTGATTTGTGTCATATACGGTCATAAAATAGTGTGAAATGTTATTTTTGTTCATATAATGGCAGAAAATTGTACCAAAACAACCTAGAAAGCGTTCCCAGACATTTTTTGGTTTTGACCCCCCCCAACTGGGCTTCGACCCCCCCGGCGGAAAATTTTGACGGAACACCCACCCCCCAAATTGAAAATTTTGACCCCCCCTAGAGATGTGCACGGGCACCTTTTTTCCGGCCCGGCCCGGCCCGGCGGGCCGATCAGGTGAGGCAAGCCCGCCCAGCCAAGCCCGCCGGGCCTCAAAAGCGGGCGCGGCCCGGCCCGGGGGCCTGAAAATGGTGCCCGGCCCGGCCCGGCCCGCCCAAAATCCGGCCCGGCCCTGTCCGGCCCGTTAATTTTGCTGTGTCTTACTAAATTTTTAAAAATTTGGCATGAATTTTCAGATTAAAAGCTAAATTTCATGTTAAGCTTTGGAAATTGGCATTTTAAAACAGCGAATTTCAAATTTATGCTTTCTTTTAATAAGAGTGCAAACTGGTACTGGGTTGTTTTCCAGGAATTGGATATTGGGGTTTTTTGTCATTGATAATGATAAACAATGTACAGGGTGTGCCAAAAAAAACAACCCAGCAGATTTTTTGCTGTAGCAACCGCAAATCGCAACCGATTTGAATGAATCCTTTTTTAAATAAAAGATAAATAAATTCTTGAAAGACCGATGAATCGCTTATTAAGATAGCCTGCTTAGTTCCTGAGATGTTTGCCCTCAAAATCAAAACAGAGATTTTGGCAGTGAACAAGAGTGATAAACACAACCCAGCAGATTTTTTACTTTTGCAACCATGAATCTTAACCGATTTGAATGAATCCTTTTTTGAATGAAAGATTGATAAATTCTTCAAAGATTGGTGCAATTTTTATTGAGATTCACTGCTTAGTTCTTGAGATATTTGCCCTCAAAGTCGAAACAGATTTTGGCAAAGAACAAGAGCGATTCCGTTGCACTTCATAATAAAGCAGATTCCTACTGCTGGGGGCTAATGACACTTTACTGTTGAAGTGAACCGAGTTTCTGTGTCACCAGTAAAGCCTCCAATAGCCCTCAACAGTAGCAGGAATCCGTTTTATTACGAAGTGCAGCGGAAAAAGAAAAATTCCCTCTTGTTCACTGCCAAAATCACAGTTTTGAATTTGAGAGTGAATATCTCAGGAACTAAACAGAGTACATTAATAATCGTTGCATCAATCATTCAACAATATATTTATCTTTCATTTAAAAAAGGATTCATTCAAATCGGTTGAGATTTGCGGTTGCTACAGCGAAAAATCTGCTGGGTTGTTTTTCTTGGCACACCCTGTACATTACATGTCCAGGGCAGTGGTTGACACCCTTTTTAAAGCCAGACGCAGAAGCTAAACCCTAAAAATCAAAGTGTGCACTTGAATCTAAGCCTTAGCTCCAACTTGAGGCTTAAAATTAAGTTGGTCGGCAGATGGGGTAAAGGCTTGTGCATGAACGGCACCAAGGCAGCAATTACTGTTAAAATAATTCTGCATATGGTAGAACGGAGCGTATTTTGAATTCATTTGGGGCAATGCTAAGCTAATCAAGGTGTTCTTTTTTGTATTCTGTTGTTCTTTATATGCCCGACGGGCATCAAAATCGGGCCCGGCCCGGCCCGGGGGGCCTGAAAATGGTGCCCGGCCCGGCCCGGCCCGTCCAAAATCGTTGACGGGCATGCCCGGCCCGCCCCACGGGCCGGGCCGGGCCCGGGCCGGGCCGGGCCGGGCACGGGCCGGGCCGGGCATGCCCGGCCCGTGCACATCTCTACCCCCCACCCCATTTTTCCGGCCCATGTATGATTCTAAACAGCATTTTTCAAAAACCTATACATTCAATACATGCTTATCCCCCAACCAAACTACGCGGAAATTGCATAAACAAATAAAACTGAATACATACGTACCATCCATAGTCAAACAGGAGTCGATGGCTTCCTGCAGACTTTTAAATGCGCCAAGCTGACGGCCGTGAAAATCTGAACTGTGCTTCAAGCGACCCAACATCAGTTTCAAATTTCTATCACGGCGTTCTCTCCGCTCACCAATCACTTTCAGAAATCGTCTGGAAGAGCTGACCAGCGACTCAGCCATAATACAACGAGTTCGACAGACAGCTGCAGTAGCATCACGACCGGGTCCAGCACCAACCACAAAATGACCACGGTCATGGCATTTCGCGTCCATATCGCTTAGCACTTGGCTTAACAGAGCTTTCAAATCAGCAGCCTCCATAAATCGCCATCCATTCGAAAGGCGACACAGCAGTTCTCGCACAAACGCAGAAGCAAACACAGTCCAAGAAAAACTGCTCATTCTGAACACAGACTCCTTGACAGCACGCTCCAGCCAAGCAAAGTCAAAGTCCGCCACCAAATACGTCTTCAAACGGTCGAGCCAGACGCCTTCTAGCCAGTAACGCGCAGCAGGCTTGTCCTCCTCAACGCACAAATCAATTCCGTCAGCAAATATTCCAGTTTGCTTCAAGATGTCCCAGACGAACTCGTCACTGCGAACAGCAATCAAGACCACAACATCCCGTTTGCGCAAAGCTTTGCTCAGAGCAAACTTCAGAACACGCGAACACTCTCGACCTGAACATCCGTATTTCATAAATAACAAATTATACTTCAACAGAAATATACTGTACTTACAATGCACATCTTGACAGCCACCACAATGATCCGTAATCAACAGCACTTTGCTGGAACCGTCTTGGCTAAAACCAATATTCCATAGTCATGTTATACCATCGAACTACATAATAAAAAATTACAGAGAAGAAGAAATCTCTGCGAAATCAGCAGCCATTCGAACACCACCTACTCCAGTGGCAACATGTCGAGAAACATTGAACATAGCGCTGGTCAGTGACAGAGAACTTCCAATCGAACTCTTAGCACTATGCAATATACGCTCGCAGTCAAGATTGACCGGCATATGCATAACCAGCACCTAAATATTAAAATTACTGACAACCATGATGGTATGGTGCCTACGTAAGGGTACCATAAAGTACTGGCGCCTTATAACCATATCTGCTCCATAAATGAGCCGGAAAAATACTGAGGGGCGGTCTGCAGAATTCAGGGGGGTCTCCAAAAAGGCCAAAAAACGCCTAGTTTGCCTTAAATAAGCGAAAATTTTCTCCCCCCGCGAGGGGGGATGGGGAGGGGCGTACAATCGCTCTGTTACACTAACCGTTTCCTTCGTCAGGTTTGTTAATTAATGAGAACTATGGAATACACCACGCGATTTGTACTGTACTATGGTACCACCACAGAAACTGCACATGGACGTACTATACACAATACGTATGCCTTATATGGTACTCGTACCTTACGTGGCGTTAAGTACAGAAAGAGTTTTCCTGTATATAACACCCACCATACATGTAACAGGTCATCCGCCGATGGGGGGAGAGGGGTTGGGGGGTCTGGCGCCGGCAGGGGGGGTCTAAGCCAAAATTTTGGGGGAGGGGGTGGGCACTAAAAAACGCTCAAAAATCGAAAAAAATCGCAATTTTTGGCTAAAAATTGCCAAAAATCGCTAATTTGGGCTGAAATACAGCTAAAAAGTGCTGTTTTGCAGGCGATTTTGGCAATTTTTGTGTGAAATTGCAAAAAAATTGCAAAAATTTGCTCGAAAATTTACTTGCCAGAAAAATCGGAGGGGGGGGGTCGGTGAAATCGTCTCGGGGGGGGGTCCCCATCTGGGGCGTCTGGCCTAAGTCGGGTGGGGGGGCAGACCCGCCCAGACCCCCCATGTTACATGCATGACACCCACTCGTCTAACCTCTGGTCGTTGTTTGTTAATGTGTTCCCAGTAAATCTCTAATCATTTGGTGCCTCTCAGACCCGGGATTCGACTGTTGTGTTGTGTTGTTGTTGTGCACCCGCTACCACTACTACTACCTCACCCTCGCTCTCGACCACAACCTCGACCTCGCCCTCGACTTAGAGATGTGCAAGGGCACCTTTTTTCCGGCCCGGCCCGGCCCGGCGGGCCGATCAGGTGAGGCATGCCCGGCCCGCCATGCCCGGCGGGCATCAAAATGGGGCCCGGCCCGGCCCGGGGGGCCTGAAAATGGTGCCCGGCCCGGCCCGGCCCGCCCAAAATCCGGCCCGGCCCTGTCCGGCCCGTTAACTTTGCTTTGTCTTACTAAATTTTTGAAAATTTGGTATGAATTTTCAGATTAAAAGCTAAATTTCATGTTAAGCTTTGGAAATTGGCATTTTAAAACAGCGAATTTCAAATTTATGCCTTCTTTTAATTAGAGTGCAAACTGGTATTGGGTTGTTTTCCAGGAATTGGATATTGGGTTTTTTTGTCACTGATAATGACACACAATGTACATTACATATCCAGGGCAGTGGTTGACACCCTTTTTAAAGCCAGACGCAGAAGCTAAACCCTAAAAATCAAAGTGTGCACTTGAATCTAAGCCTGAGCTCCAAATTGAGGCTTAAAATTAAGTTGGTCGGCAGGTGGGGTAAAGGCCTGCGTATGAACGGCACCAAGGCTGCAATTATTGTTAAAATAATTCTGCATATGGTAGAACGGAGCGTATTTTGAATTCATTTGGGGCAATGCTAAGCTAATCAAGGTGTTCTTTTTTGTATTCTGCTGCTCTTTATATATACCCGACGGGCATCAAAATCGGGCCCGGCCCGGCCCGGGGGGCCTGAAAATGGTGCCCGGCCCGGCCCGGCCCGTCCAAAATCGTTGACGGGCATGCCCGGCCCGTGCACATCTCTACCTCGACTACAACCTCAACCTCAACCTCGCTCTCGATCACAACCATGACCACGACACTCATCTCTCGTCTCGCGTATCCGTTCCCCGCTCTACCCCATCTCGTGTCTCGTTCCCCGCTCTACCCCATCTCGTGTCTCGTTCCCCGCTCTACCCCGTCTCGTGTCTCGTTTACCGCTCTACCCCGTCTCGTGTCTCGTTTACCGCTCTACCCCGTCTCGCGTCTCACGGTTCCCGCTCTCCTGTTTCTGAAGTTGCCGCACGATCATCAGGCGCAGATCAGATGTGGCCCCGGTTCGATGCTCGTCCGAGGGGGAGTGATGAAAGAGTTTGATTGTATATAACACCCACTCGTCTAACCTCTTGTCATTGTTGTTTTGTTAGTAAACTGCTCTCTCTCTCTTCAGTACCTAACTCTATGCCAAATCCGTACAAAAGAATCATAAAAAACACACCCTAGGACAATTCCTCATCCGTTCAGGAGAATGAAACAAATTCTTCAGTCGGCGACACAACCAGTCAACAGCAAATTCGTAGCCAACCAACGTCCCTTCAACCTAAAGCAAGCTGTTTTCAATAGCATTAATCAAAAGAAGGTAAAACTACTTCTGTGAAATCAGAATACATTTCCGAAAACTCCTCTCCATCCTTAAACTGCAACTGCTCTTTCCGTCGCACACGCTTCATACGACAGCGCTTCAGCTGATGCGTGTATTCCGTATTACGACGCTTCGCACGTGACCTCTGACCCCAGAAGATTGTCTTCTTCAAATTAGACTTGAAGGAACCGCCGACACGACCAGCACCAGACTCTAAAACAAACCATCCCATCAACTGTCTATAAGATTACGCGTTTTCCTGTTACGTACGTATATCAATAAATCTGTCAAAAATGCAGTGAAAATTACCAAAGCTAGGCCACTTCACCCTACATACATCAACAATACCTTCCAAAATGCTCAGCACCCACTCAAATGTAAATAGGTTCTATCCCACCTAGAAAACTCTATAAGTAAATAATACAAAAAAGCGAACAATCAAATATTCATAGCTCTTGTCCATCTACGTAGAAAGCTGCATAATTAAAAAAAGAAATAAACACTAGCATAACGCACATACGTAGCGTTTTCTGCCATCTAAAAACCTTTAGGGTTTAGGGGGAACTTGCCCACACTACACTTTTAGGTGCGAATTTTTTAAGCCAAAAATCCACGTCGCGGACCCTTCCAAAGACCACTTTTTGGACCGTACCCATACATGGGCCGGGGGGGTCCGGGGGGGGTTTGCCCACCCCCCAACTTAGGCTCGACCCCCCCCCCGGACCCCCCCCCACCCACCCACCCAAAATGGCGTGCAGCCGACCCCACCCACCCTGTGCAGTGGTTGTGGAAATAATGGTGCAGGCCAGCTTTACTACACCAAAAAACTGCACATAACAAACACAAATTTCAAAACAAATTCGACTCTGGCAGCTTTTGTAATGACATGAATTTGTCTAAATTGCTGATTTGTGTCATATACGGTCATAAAATAGTGTGAAATGTTATTTTTGTTCATATAATGGCAGAAAATTGTACCAAAACAACCTAGAAAGCGTTCCCAGGCATTTTTTGGTTTTGACCCCCCCCCCCCCAACTGGGCTTCGACCCCCCCCCGGCGGAAAATTTTGACGGAACACCCACCCCCCAAATTGAAAATTTTGACCCCCCCACCCCATTTTTCCGGCCCATGTATGACCGTACCTCCGACTTTTATCGCAACTAACATTTTTTACGCTCTTTTTTACGAATTTTTATAATTGCAGACACTAAAAGATAAAGACGGTGTACAAAATAGCACTTCTTTAGCTGAATTTGAACCCAAATTTTCGATTTTTTCTATTTTTAGCTAAAATCGAGATTTTCCAGCGATTTTTACTACCCAAGTACGGTCGTTTACCCTTAATTCGGGCTCGAACGCCGCCCCGGAAAAACACATTCAAATATTTGATAGCAGATGCAGTTACTGTACATTCTGTTATTCAAGTACGCACACACATACACAGAGCAATTTTCTTTTTACATACAGTACATTTCTTGCTGACTGTTTTATTGTTTCCTGTCAGAAGTGCAAAAATACCCTTTAAAACCCTATGAATTATTTTAAAATGTGCAGAAAGTCCTATTTATTACTTTAAAATGTGCAGAAAATCCTATTTTTTATTATAAACGTGCAAAAAAGCTCGCTTTTATTCGACACAATCAGCCGGACCGAACCACAAAAATTGCGTTTCTACGTTCTAAGACGCGCTCCGCCTGGCCGGACCAAACCGAGTCTGCAATAACCCTTACCGCCGGACCGTGCACCAATTGGTGCAGCCGACAACTTTTCATCACGCATTTGCCAATCAGCTTCTCACGCGACCATCACACATTTTCATCATGTATTTTATGTCCGGCCGGCTAGTGCTGCATGCTACAGTTTAGAGCATCTCACGCATTTAAAGTGGCGGCCGGTAAAAAATGCGTGATAGAAAAACCTCATCACGCATTTTCCCGGCCAAAAATTCGAATTGGCTCATGGGACATTTGGCGGCCCTGCAGGAAGAAGGATACGTAGTCCCGAGCACCTCTCTAGTTAATTAATAATTAGTACCAACCAAAATACAGAAACATTCGCGCGAAAATGTCCTCCTGTTATCCAGCACATGTCGGATAATTGAGAACGACCAACCCTGTTGTCAAGCCCAACTTTCAGCTTCGGTTTTAGACCTAGGCTTAGGTTCAAGCTTAGGCTTAGGCTTAGATTCAAGCTTAGGCTTAGGCTTAGGTTCAAACTTAGGCTTGGCTTCAGGAAAAGGCTTACGGACAAGTTTTTTATGAAATCTCGGCCATGTGGCGGATAATAGAAGGTGTATATGCGGAACTACTACAAACCGGTTAGCCTACTCATTGAGTTTTATGAAAAAAGTCGCACTCACTTTCGTAATACAGCATGTAATTAATACCTGCAGAATTTTCAGCACGATGAACCGGTTCATATTCTCGGTACCCAGCCGATGCGTCAGCACTAGTCGCCTCCGACTTCTTATTCTTATTCTCTCCCTTGAACCGCCTGCTTACAGACCGTCTATCAGAAGACCACTTCGTACGCACCATTTCACCAGAAACCAACCAAAACAAGAACTCAAGTTCAGCCTCTTTAACTGAACCAAAAAAGAACTCAAGTTCCACGCCTTCAAGAAAACTGACAAAAACGAGAGCCCAAGCTCAATCGTTTCAAAACAACAAGAAATCTGACGAAAACAAGAGCACAAGCTCAATTGTTTCAGAGCAAATATCCGAGCAAAAAAGCAGCGCAGCTATTCCGAAAGACAGCAACGCACAAAAATGCACGTCACAACAAAACCGCGAATGCATACCCGGTATGACGCCACATGACGTCACTTATCGCATGAAGCTGTTAAAACGCAACAGTATCAAACAGTATTTATCTTCAACTCAACCGAAAACAGTTCCTTTGTCAAACTGAGTGCATAAAAATTTAGTACTCTCTTCTAACATTTCAAAATTTGTCATTAGTTTATGCGTTATTTCCAATTGTGCACTATACCATATCATACCATCGCGGATTAATAACAGCCTACCACCACGCAACGTAAACATTTCGCAAACGAAAAATGGCTGCTTATAACAAGAAATCGACCAATCAGCTGTAGGCGATCTAGGCTCCAACATGATAAACTCCGCCTTCAACCAATCAGTGGCGATCCAAGACGCTCTCTCCATTTTCGCTCCACCCTACTTCTGAACTAAGGAGCAATGTTTGACTTCAAATCAAAATAATTTTGTACGATATTTTACAGCAACAAAGATCAAAACAGGGCCCGTGTAATATCACCGGTACAGACCCGAAATCTTGCTATATCCAAAGAGTTTCATCAATGGCTTCTCTCCAAATCCCGCCTTTTTTCTAAATCACCATAAGCAGCTCGTCCGCGCTCGCTTGTGTAACGAAGAGAAGAGAGGGGTGACAGCCTACACCGTTTATGCAGACCTGAATAGAGATATAGCATAGTGCATAGTGGAAAGGTCTGCCGCGCGGACGCGCTTGCAAGATTTGCTTGCGTTTCCTTGCTGCGAGCGGTTTCTACAGACTTGCAGCGATGTCTTTCGGCCTTCTGAGCGGTCTGTCTGGCGCTACATGCATGAAACTGTTCGCCTAATGAACGAACAGCCATTTGACGCGACTGTCTGCTTTCCGATCCGACCGGACCTGAGCCAACAAATTATTTGACAGTTCCACAAGCTTGATTCACTTCCCATGTGTGCGGTCAGACATGGGCTTTAGCATTTTGGCTGAGGGGTGTATAAAGAAATCCTGAAGGGGATGGGGGTAGGGGCGGCAAGGGGGTGATGAGTAAGAAGGGCCGATTTTTGGCTAAGTAAAGGTTTGTTGGCTTATTTTTCGTTAAAATAGGGTAGAGTAGCTATTTTGAGCTCATTTACCTATTCACATTTATTCACAATCTAAATATATACAAAAATCATCCACAAATTTCTGAGGGGGCGTAAAGTGGGCCTGAGGGGGTAGGTCATGGTCGCTCCTCAGCCTTCTCTTTGCCCATGTCTGTGTGCGGTTTTATTGCTAACTCGAAAGCATGTGTTTGTGTTTATTTATTTTCTTGTTCTGCCAGCAGTTCGTTATTTGTGTCTACTGTACATAACGAGTTCTTTTATAGTAGGCGAATCTCAGCCGTTTATGTCTTTCTTTCTATTGCCGACCTCTCAACTGACTCTTGCCTCCAGATCGGCACAGAGCACCAGTCATTAGTATGTCCAAACTCCGACTTTTTTCTTTTCTGGCTCCAGCACTGAACTTTCCGGACAAAGTTGCTTTGTTCTCTTCAATTTTGAACAGGAGGATATTTTTGGTGCGTGGTCTTAACAAGGCACGACTTCATATCAATCGAGAGCGTTAGAGTTACTACGATTGGTATGCATCAAAGTTTTTATTGAAATGCCACATTAGTTCGCCGATTTTACCTGTTTTCCTAGTGGTCTGGGTTACGGTTACCAAACTGCAGACCATTACTAGGGCTTAACTAGCATCAAATGGATATAAAACGCAAAAGTGAGGTCATTTTCGGAATCGCGAGAATCTCAGCTATCGTTTGATGCCCGAAGCTATGCGATTTGGCGCACCAACCCGGCGGCAGACGTCAAAACATGTAAAAAACCTTGATCGAAATTGGGTTATTTTCGACCGAAACTTTGGCTCACCGCCATTCTTGTGTAAGAGTCGTATATCGATTTCGCTTATATGGCTGGAAAGCTCACGATATTCTACGTCCAACGCACTACTACACGACGCTGTAACTTCAGGGGTATCAGAACAGTGCACGATTATAAAAGATACCGCAATTTTTTTTTGGAAAATTGAAACATGAATAACTCAAAAACGGGGCCGAGCCCAGAAAAAGTGAAAACACCATCGTGTAGAGGACGACGAGTTCTATCTACCCTAGAAGTATGGGCAAAATCCTGAATGTGGCCAAAAAATTTTTTTTCGACTTTTTGAAATTTCACTTAAAATCGATGCTATTCATGTGCACCTGAACCGATCAGCTCCAAACTTTGCAGGAGCGGTCGGCAAGGTAAGCATAATCTATGCTGAAAATATGAGCCCCATCGGTGCAAGTACACTATTCCTGGAGTCGAAAATGTTCAAAATCACGTTTTTGGCCATAAATACCGCAAGAGGTATCGGAGAGCAAAAATACCGCAGTGGTGGTGTTTTCTACTAAAGACCTATCGATTCATCACATAAAAAGTATAGGTCAGAAAATTTCATGTTCCGCCCTTATAAGGGGACCTGCCCGGTTTTTATAAAATGTGGCTCTTAATTGAAATTCGCTTGGAATTTCAATTATATTTTCAATTATTTTCTGTGGTGGATGTAAGGAAATGCGTAAGTATTAGAGGCGCTATTGACTTCAAACAAAAACCTATTTAGGTGTTGTCTCCTATTTTACACTGACCTCACTTTGTTTTCTAATATTTTATGCTCTGCTTTTCATTTTGTAGCTCTTTAAAGTTGAAGCAGTGATTTTTGAATGTAAGGTCATGTTTACAGAACCTTTTTGGCAATGATACCTAGGAGGTGATGTTGCTCAAAAATGCTGAAAACCTTTAGATTATGTACTGATATATAATAATGAACTAACTCTGTAAATTTCCCACATAATGCCATGTTATGCGTTTTCAAAATGCAACTTTTTAAAATTTTCTCGCCTGGTTGGGCAGCAAGCTAACCAGGTGTGTCTGAGCTCTTACATGAACATTTTTCTAAGTCCTGGGTCACTGTCACTGTCTTTTGACGGCAAAAATACAACAAATTTCAAAAAATTGAAAAAATTGTTGAAAAAAATTACATAATTGAAATTTTCTGAGGTTCCATAATTTAATTGAAAATATAATTGTAATTGAAAATAATGGAAAACTATTTCAATTAATTTAATTTAATTTAATTGAAATTAAAAACGGAGCCCATAATTTAATTGTAATTGAATTGAAATTCAAATTCCATAATTTTACATCACTAACTTCCGTCCTGTCTGGCGCGACGTACATACATGAAACTGTTGGCCTAATGAAGGAACAGCCGTTTGATGAGACTGTCTGGTTTCCGATCCGACCAGAGCTGAACCAACAAATTATGGGACAGTTCCACAAGCTTGATTCACTTCCAAATGTGTGCGGTCAGACATGGGCATTTTGGCTATGGGGTGCATAAAGAAATCCTGAAGGGGATGGGGGTAGGGCCAGCTGAGGGGAGTGGTCAGTAAGAAGGGCCGATTTTTGGCTAAGTTGGCTTATTTTTCGTTAAAATATGTAGGCTAGAGTAAGCTATTTTGAGCTCATTTACACCTATTCACATTCATTTATGCCTGCTATTATTTTATTTTTATGTAAAAACCTACCAAAAATTTATGGGGGGCGTAATGTGGGCCTGAGGGGATAGGTCATGGTCATGGTCGCCCCTCAGCCTTCCCTTTTGCCCATGTCTGTGTGCGGTGCTGTTGCTAGGGCCCGACCGGATACAAATTTCTACCGGATCCGGATCCGGATCCGGATACGCCCATATCCGGCCGGATCCGGATCCGGATATCCCGGATATCATTGATCAACTTAAAAAATTTTTAGAATGCAATAAACCACATATATACATTTCTTTGTTCTATAACAGTTGATTCAAAACAACATCTAATAATTGTAGTTCAAACTATGGTTGGATAATATCGGGTTTTTGCGATGCATGTGATATTGCATATATCATACGCATGCAAAAATGAGATACAGTTGTATGTACATATTTTTTGCATATTTTATCACCGCGGCTAGAAATTGATAACTGGACGCTTTCCAAGCATTTTCGAGCTTGGTCGGAATGTCTATGCAATCATTAGCATTTATTAGGCATACCTATTTTACAGACCTCATCTGAAAAAAAAACAGAAGGGGAAACACAGTTTGGCATGAAAGTTGAGCTCATTTCGTAATTTTTAGATAAAAATGGTTGACATCACAGACTTTTGGCTAAATTGTTGTTTGCATGTTCAAATTTGTTCTCTCTAATGTGGTATACTTAGTCGACCTTTTGGTAGACCTGTCCTAGTTTTACAAACTAAAAAAATTATGAATTTGAAAAATCTCAGTTGAGATTTCCATTCTTTGCGAGTTGAGTTTAGAGTCTCAAGCCATTCATCTCCATTCTGCAACTGAAAAGAGACGCTTTGATCTCTGTAAAGTACAGATTTACAGTATAAACTTGCCTCAATAATAGTTCGTTTTTTATTTTAGATTTTTTATTTTTAATTAAATGAAAAATTAGCAAAAACAAGGCGACTATCCTAAACATAGAAATCCAGTCTGCTTGGCTGTTTTGTGATGTTCATTGTATCACATTAGTATTATTATTTTTGTTGAGTTTGTTTTGGCCAAGTCGTAGCCTGCTCGCCTTCTGTAGCTTGGAGTTATCCCCTTCCGAAATGAACTGACCCGAATTTTCAGATGCAAATTTTTAACGTAAATATTTCAAGAACCCTTCATCGGATCTTTGCCAAATTTTGCAAGTTAACCAATCTTTATACGGACTTAAGAACCTGAAGAGCTCAGCTTTCTCACAAAACCGGTTAAATTTTTACTTTCAGTCTGGCGGATTTTTATTTTCAGTCAAGGTGAAAAATTAGCATTGTCAAAAATGAGGGTGTTATCCTTTGCACAGAAATCAGGGTTATACGAACTACTGGAGTCATGGATTACAATCGCCTCAAGAAATTTCTAACAAGCATTCGGTCGAATGCAATATTTATGTTCAAAATACGTAAAAAATCACGTTTTCTCATCTGTGACTGATATCCGGCATATCCGGCAGGTAATATCCGGATCCGGTACCGGATCCGGATATGGCCATATCCGGCCGGATCCGGATCCGGATCCGGATATCCGGTCGGGCCCTAGCTGTTGCTAACTCGAAAGCTTGTGTTAGGGGCCTTCCATAAACGACGTCGTTCCAAGATCCCGATTTTTCGGACCTCCTCCCCCAAAATCGCCTTGCGTCGTTTTTTGGGGTCCCCCTACGGCGACGTCGTTTTCGGTTTCCCCCCCCCCCCGATAAAAGAGCAGTACATACAGTACTGTAACGTTTTCTTGTTACCATACGTGCAATCAGTTGAATAAATCCCTACAAACAATGTGGAAAGCTTTTCTGTATGTAGAAACATTTGACAGAATGTGCATAAAACGAAAATAATGCAATTCAAGTATCCTAGAATTCCGAAAAAAGCGACGTCTTTTTTTACTAAAACCCTCCCCCTCCTTGGTGCGTCGTCTATCCTCGTATTTCAGCCGACCCCCTCCCCTTCTGGAACGCCGTCGTTTATGGACGGCCCCTTCCCTTACTGTGTATTTATTTTCTTGTTCCGCCACCGGTTAGTTATTTGTGTCTACTGTACATACATACATGTAACAGGGGGGTCTGGGGGTCTGCCCCCCACCCGACTTAGGCCAGACCCCCCGATGGGGACCCCCCCCCCCCCCCGAGACGATTTCACCGACCCCCCCTCCGATTTTTCTGGCAAGTAAATTTTCGAGCAAATTTTTGCAATTTTTTGCAATTTCACAAACAAAAATTGCCCAAATCGCATGTAAAACAGCACTTTCTAGCTGTCTTTCAGCCCAAATTAGCGATTTTTGGCAAGTTTTAGCCAAAACATTGCGATTTTTTCGATTTTTGAGCGTTTTTAGTGCCCACCCCCCCCTCCCCCAAAAGTTTGGCTCAGACCCCCCCGGCCGGCGCCAGACCCCCCAACCCCCCTCCCCCCATCGGCGGATGACCTGTTACATGTATGTGTACATACTGTACAGAAATTGTTTGATTTCTTCCTTTACATACTATACTAGCAAGTAACCAACAACACCGAGTTCTTCGATTGCAGGCAAATCTGGGCCGTTTACGTCTCTCTTTCTATTGCCGACCTGCCAACTGACCCTTGCCTCCAGATCGGCGCAGAGCACCAGTCATTAGTATGTCCAAACTCCGACTTTTTCATATTTTGTGGCTCCAGCACTGAACTTTCCCAACAAAGTTGCTTTGTGTTCTTCAATTTTGAACACGTGGCTAATTTTTGGCCCATGGACCGGTCGTTCTGATGCCATCCGATTTCCGCTTGCCGCCAACTTAGGATGTACTCATTTTTAAGCAACCATACGGCTGCTGACAAATTTGTAAACGCCTCCGACAATTACAAGACTTGTCAGGACAAATATTTGTAAGGTGAGAGAGTGCAGTTCGCGCCGTTTGTAAAATCTTTAAAAGCTTTGTAAAAATCATATCAGTTTGTCAGGAATTTACAGATGTTTATCGTATCTTTTGTTTGTCAGGTGAGAGAGCGGAATTTGTAAGATTTGTAAAATTTTTACCAATTTGTAGGATTTAATCCATTTTATTTTATTTTTATTTTACATTTATATAAATTTTACAAATCTTACAAATTCCGCTCTCTCACCTGACAAACAAGAGATACGATAAACATCTGTAAATTCCTGACAAACTGATATGATTTTTACAAAGCTTTTAAAGATTTTACAAACGGCGCGAACTGCACTCTCTCACCTTACAAATATTTGTTCTGACAAATCTTGTAATTGTCGGAGGCGTTTACAAATTTGTCAGCGGCCGTATGGTTGCTTAAAATGAGTTCATCCTAAAGTTGGCGGCAAGCGGAAATCTGATGGCGTCAGAACGACCGGACCGTCACTGACCACGCACCAAAAAATAGCCTTCTGTTCAAAATTGAAGAGAACAAAGCAACTTTGTCCGGAAAGTTCAGTGCTGGAGCCAGAAAAGAAAAAGTCGGAGTTTGGACATACTAATGACTGGTGCTCTGTGCCGATCTGGAGGCAAGAGTCAGTTGACAGGTCGGCAATAGAAAGAAAGACATAAACATCTGAGATTCGCCTACTATCAAAGAACTCGTTATGTACAGTAGACACAAATAACGAACTGCTGGCAGAACAAGAAAATATACACAAGCTGTCGAGTTAGCATAGCACCGCACACAGACATGGGCAAAGGGAAGGCTGAGGAGAGACCATGACCTACCCCCTCAGGCCACTTTACGCCCCCTCAGAAATTTGGGGTAGATTTTTGTATAAGAATAAAAAGTGAATAAATGTCAATAGGTAAATGAGCTCAAAATACCTACTCTACCCTATTTTAACGAAAAATAAGCCAACAAACCTTTACTTAGCCAAAAATCGGCCCTTCTTACTCACCCCTCGCAGCCCCTACCCCCCATCCCCTTCAGGATTTCTTTATACACCCCTCAGCCAAAATGCTAAAGCCCATGTCTGACCGCACACATTTGGAAGTGAATCAAGCTTGTGGAACTGTCCCATAATTTGTTCGCTCAGGTCCGGTCGGATCGGAAAGCAGACAATCTCATCAAACGGCTGTTCATTCATTAGGCGAACAGTTTCATGCACATAGCGCCAGACAGACCGCTCAGAAGGCCGGAAGACATCGCTGACAAGTCTGTAGAAACCGCTCGCAGCAAGGAAACGCAAGCAAATATGCTGCCGGTCGTTTGGAGAACGGGATTTTGTGGCAAAGCGGTTCCACTGCATTCTTTAATGAAGGTTGTTAAAGTACAGTAGCCGCCCAATTACTTCGGCGTTCGAGCGAAATCGGCATGTAGCATTCAGCCCATCGAAGGTAGAGTTATTACTTGGCCTATACAGCCTTTTTCTTCTTCTGCGGAGGCGAATTCTCGTCATAACTGTCACTTAACACCATTTCTCACTCGACTGTATCAAGCAAAATCGCGTGATAATTTTGTTACAAACTTTGTCAAATTATTTCAAATCTTTGTAAGGTGAGAGAGTGAGTTTTGTAAAACCGCTCTCTCACCTTGATAAAATCGTTTGTATTTGTCAGAAAATGTTTGTAATTCTGCTGACAAACTTTGTAAGGTGAGAGAGCGGATTTTGTTAGCTTTGACAAATTTTTCTACAAATACAAATGATTTTACAAAATTTTGTGAGGTGAGAGATTGGCCCCTGGTCGTCCGTGGACTCGGCGTTCCTTGGGAGCAAGCAGAAATCGAACAGACAATCTATCAATACGAAGCTGGCGAAATTCGGTATAAACCAGATGTGGCTGATGCAATTTCGCGTTTGTTGGGCATCAGAGTGATACATGTCGGTTCCCTCTTCGGTTCCAAAGCCAGGCATGTCCACCGGTTCCCCTCCCAGATGTCACAACTGCAACAAAGTCGCCATGTCGCTCGTCACTGTCGTTCACAGCCTGCCTCTCCGAAGCCGCCTCCTGCCAAGTCTTCTCCAGTTCAACCGGCCATTCGTCGCCTTGTGCTCAAGTCATCACGTTCTCTTCTCATGTGCGCCCCACTTCCAAGTTTACCAATCACTATCCATCAACTGTCACTTCACGACCTTCCAGCACCGTCAAATGGAATTCTCTCATCGGCTATGGCTTCATCACGCGCTCGGGCACTAACCAAGACTGTTTCATTCATGCATCCTCTGTTCTCTCTCTCTCCACATTCCTCTCATTTGGCTCCACAATTACTCCCTGGCGAAGAAGTCTATATTGATGTCACTTCTGATCCCTTTGACCGGTCCGATTGCGCTGCAATGTCTTCACCTATGGTCCCCATTCCTCTCCTGTTTCCTGTGGTTCTGGACGATCGTCAGGCAGAGATGTGGCCCCGGTTCAACGCTCATCCAACAGGGATGAAAGAGATTTATACTCAGTCTTTGCATTCCTATTGTTGTTGTAGTTTTTCTTTACGAGTTAACGTGTTTCTTGCTTCAGTGCTTCAAGAAGACTCTGTTTCACTTCACAGCATTGCAGTAGCCGAAACAATCTGAAATTGCATTTGGACCACTTTGGTACAGACCGTCTAAACAATGGGCCACTTTGATCGGGAGATACCAACGACGCACCAAATCCTGTATATGTATAAGAACGTGCGCACCCAAATTGTAAATCTTTAACAAATATGACAGAATGCGGTACCAAACAACAGCATTTGACTTCCATATTATTGTTTTATACACTAATACACCATCACATCCACAACCAGTTACTACTTGCTACCTCAGATTACGCGCTCTAGCCATATCGTCTTACTTAATCAATTCAACGGCCGATTACCCCCGGAACCCCACTTAGAAAACTTGCTATACGAGTCATATGCATAAAGGTACATTCGTGCCCAAGGCCAGATCGGTAGACCATTACTCCAGCTACAGAATAAGCACAGTTAGAAAGATTAGATCGAAACCCCAGGCAGGACGGTTGCCCTCTTTAAACGTCGAGAGACCTCACCTCACCATCCTGAGAGCTAAGTCAAGAGCCTCCACGTAGTTTGTTATGTTTTGTTTGTTTTCTCTTGATATTTGTGTAGTATTCTGATAGGTTCTGCTTGGGTAGGGTGTAATAGTCGGACAAACGGCCTAGCCCGCCCATATCACTTGGATATCACTTGGATAAACTTTCAGTCGATGATCACTATGAAAAAAATTGAAAAAAGTTTCTAGGTCATCTTTTAAAAGATAGCTACCAAATTTACTAGTGACTAGGCCTATCTTAGATGCATATTTCGGCGCATCTACTTTTAAAGATCGGTGAAGAAAAATTTAAGAAATGGAAAAAAGAAAAATGCGCCGTCCGTCACGACCAGGGGGGGTCGCACGACGGACTTTTCCAAAATATGATGGGCGCCACTTCGTCAAGCGCTTATAATTTTTGAAGCAAAAGGGGCACAGGAATGGGCCTCCCAGCATTCGAAGTGGTTTGCGGCGAGATTTCAAACACAATAGCTCCGGTCTTTCTACGTCTATTGGTTGGCGCGGAATTCAAATTTTACTGCTTACCAAAATTTGCGCCGATGCAACACCTGACAAACGTGCGCACCGTTGTGGCGCCCTTCAACCTAGAGGGCCAGCTAATGGCGCGGTGCGCAGATAATTGCATGGGCAATCCAGCCGAGCAAGCCGCATTGTTCTGCGGCTCATACGCCAGAACGGCGACCATTCAAAAATTGGGTCGAAAATGGTGCATTTTCTGACTGATTTTTCGACAGGTTTTGACACCTGTCGCCCATATACTTGCTCTAATCGCGGCGGCTCACCCATCAAACGATAGCTAACAATCTCAGGATTCCGAAACTGTACTCACACTTCCGTTTCGTACCTGCTTTATGCCTCTTTTTGCCCAGCAACTGTGCATTGGTCAGCAACCCTAAATTGTAGCTCCAGAAAAACATGCAAATTTCGGAGAACTGAGGAGGAAATTTCAACATGTCTTGAATACGATTTGTAGAGCGGACTGAGAGCTTTCGATCGGTATAGTGCATGACCTCCCAGCATAAAATTTTCTTCTGAGGTCTTTTGCATTTTTGGAATTTGTCCGGTTTTTATCATCGATTTTACGGGGTATTCGGCACATAACTCTTTTGTATGAGCACGTAGGGCAATGGGTGTGCCACGAAACGATGGCCCACGTCCGTGCGCATTCGGCGGTGTGCAAAATGATAGGCTGCGGTAACTGTGTGGGGTGCGCCTGGCCGAAATGTTCCGGCCGTCTGGCTTTTTCGACTACTTCTTGGCAGTTTTTCTGGTAAGCCGAACTAATGATTGAACACTGCACGTCGATTTACCCATAGAATGATTGATTGGATGCTAAGAATTCGGAAAATGTGACTATCGTTCCGTTTCGTAGCTGTTTCACGCACTTTTACCCCGATAAGCTGCCCTGGTCTAAAAACAGTCACAGCGAACACTGCGGAAATGCGCGAATTTCGGAAAAATAAGGACGAAATTTCAACATGTATTGAATACGATTTGTAGAGCAGACTGAGAGCTTTCGATCGGTATAGAGCATGGCCTCCCAGCACAAAATTTTCTTCTGAGGTCTTTTGCATTTTTGCGTTTTGTCCGCTTTTTATCATCGATTTTACTGGGTTTTCGGCATGCAACTCTTTTGTCTGAGCACATAGGGCAATGGGTGTGCCACCAAACGATGGCCCACGTCCGTGCGCATTCGGCAGTGTGCAACACGGCAGGCTGCGATCACTGTGTGTGGTGCGCCTAACCGAAATGTTCCGGCCGTCTGCCTTTTTCAACTACTTCTTGGCAGTTTTTCTGGTAGGCTGAACTAATGATTGAACACTGCACGTCGATTTATCCATAGAATGATTGCTTGGATGCTAAGGAATCCGAAAATGTGATTATCGTTCCGTTTCGTAGCTGTTTCACGCACTTTGCCCTGGTTTCAAAATAGTTACCGCGAACACTGCGGAAATGCGCGAATTTTGGAGAACTGAATAGAAAATTTGAAAATGTGGCCAATAGGAAGTGTAATTATTGCAGAGTCCTTCTGATTGGTGGGTAATTTTGAAATGTCATCCGCTTGTTGCTTCAGAAACAGAACAGGCGTATCATGCATATTTCAGTGTTAGTCTGCAATTGTTCATTGCAGGATTTTTTAGCTAGTTTGTGACAATCCAGAAAACTGGCTTGCAGATGGTTCAGTTGCATAGCACGCATTTGCAGATTATCAAACAAATCAACACTACCTTCGTGTGCTTGGTAGACAAGGGATTCAAAGGTGTCTGTATATATACTGTAGGACACACCTTGTAAACCCATTCAGGATCTCCTGCTCAGCAGCGCGAGTATTTTCCTTGATTTCCACTGTGTTTGCAGGCAAAAACACTGGTACTTTTTCAAAATCAAGCGAAGCCTGCGTCTAAACAACAACTGAAGCCCGTCACATGGCACACACAGCCCAGACCATGCACAGGTGTGGAACATCGCTTAGTAGCACTTTCACTCATACAGGAGCAGAAAAGAAATAGTTACAGACAGTATAATTAAAAAAATCTAGAGAATTATTGCCGTGAACAACTGGGTTTAGAAGAATAAAAAGACTGAAATTTTCGCGCTTCCCACTGCGCCTGACGGCCATGCAATGCACAATTCGGAAGGACTCTGCAATAATTACATACACTTCCTATTGGTCACATTTTCAAATTTTCTATTCAGTTCTCCGAAATTCGCGCATTTCCACAGTCTTCGCGGTGACTATTTTGAGACCAAGGCAGCATATCGGGAGAAAAGTGCGTGAAACAGCAATGAAACGGAACGATAATCACATTTTCGGAATCCTTAGCATCAAATCAATCATTCTATGGGTAAATAGACGCGCAGTTCAATTATTAGTTCAGCTTACCAGAAAAACTGCCAAGAAGTAGTAAAAAAATCCAGACCGGCGGAGCATTTCGGTTAGGCGCACCCCACACAGTGATCGCAGCCTGTCGTCTTGCACACCGCCGACCGAATGCGCACGGACGTGGGCCATCGTTTGGTGGCACACCCATTGTCCTAAGTGCTCATACAAACGAGTTATGTGCCGATAACCCAGTAAAATCTATGATAAAAGCGGATAAAATCCAAAAATGCAAAAGACCTCAGAAGAAAATTTTATGCTGGGAGGTCATGCTCTATACCGATCGAAAGCTCTCAGTCCGCTCTACAAATCGCATTCAAGACATGTTGAAATTTAGTCCTCATTTCTCCGAAATTTGCGCATTTCTGCAGTGTTTGTGGTGACTCTTTTTAGGCCAGGGCAGCATATCAGGGTAAAAGTGCGTGAAACTAGTGTTCCGACGATATCAAAATTCGTCGATATTCGATATCGATATCGATATTTTCAACTCAATATCGATCGATATCGATGTTTATAGTTATGCAAGAAAATCTCAAGATTATGAAGATATGAAAGAACAAACTGCTCTCACTGGTTAACAGTCAAGCACTGATGCAATTAGCGGTCTGATATAAATTAAGTAGAGAATCTAAGAAAGGTAGTTGCCCTTCTGAAGTCCTTCAATGAAAAGGTTGACCCCTCAGGTCGATGCCCCACCCTCATTAGGCATAAATGAGCTCAGACAGAATAGCTGTATTTTATCTTATTTTAATCACAAATAGGATACAATCCTTGATTTTAGTAGAAAATCGGACGTTTTGCCATCCTTTCAACCACCCATCAGCCGGCGTTACCTCCCCAGGATTTAAAAATTTACCACCCCTCAGCCGAAATGCTAGCCCATGTCTGCCTCTGCCCTCCTGCTTCAAGTCTGTACAGTAGAGAGAGCAGCTCTTCAGTGTTGCTGCAGACATTTAAGAACCTAACTGTTGCTGTCTGAAAGCTGAGAATGCCAGGAAATTGACGTTTCAGAGAGCTATCATGCCACTGTTAGGTTTTGACACTATTCCAGGGAAATAAACTTGGTGTCAGTTCTGTTTTTTCCTACTTTTCAGGACAAAAAATATCGAAAATATCGATGCAAAATATCGCGATATCGATATCGATATTGGAAAAAGGGTCGATATATCGACTTTTCGATATCGATATCGATATATCGTCGGAACCCTACGTGAAACAGCTACGAAACGGAACGATAGTCACATTTTCGGAATCCTTAGCATCCAACCAATCATTCTATGGATAAATCGACGTGCAGTGTTCAATCATTAGTTCAGCCTACCAGAAAAACTGCCAAGAAGTAGTTGAAAAAGGCAGACGGCCGGAACATTTCGGCCAGGTGCACCCCGCACAGTGACCGCAGCCTATCTTGTTGCGGGACTATCCAACTTGCGCACAACCGATTTGCGCACAGGGATCGCGGGCACAACCGGTTTGCGCACAACCGATTAGCGCACAACCGAATTGCGCACAACACAACCGATTTGCGCACAAAGTAATAGTTGTGTTGTTGTGTGTTGAATGTAGTGTACATACGTTGCTAGCCACTGCAGCGTGACGGTTTGGATGAGATAATCGATGAGGCCCCACTTGCTCTTCGGCAGTTAGGATTCTTTGAGTACTTTGAGAGACAGTGGATGCATGCCCGTGCCGCCCGCTATTTGGGTCGTGGTGAATGAGGTCCGCCGCACCTACAATGATGCCGAGAGCTGGAACTCTAAGATGGCCAGGTTGTTCAACAAACGGAAGCATCCAGACATTTACTTTTTCCTGGAACGCATCCTTTCAGAACAAAACAATGTAATGTGCAGGCAGGTGGATTTAAGGAAATCGCTAACTAAATTCTAAATGACTTTTCAAACAATTTCAGGTAAACACGCAACTAGATCAGATGGCCGCGGGTGCAGCGCTGGTTTGGCGCAATCCAAAATACGAACGCATCGATGACAAAATTCGCAGACTGGCCGAGCGTTACCAATTGGGTTTGATCGAGCGCAATTTGGTTGTGCGCAAACCGGTTGTGCGCTAATCGGTTGTGCGCAAGTTGGTGTGCCCGCGATCCATGTGCGCAAATCGGTTGTGCGCAAGTTGGTAGTTCCCCTTGTTGCACACCGCCGAATTCGCACGGGCGTGGGCCATCGTATGGTGGCACACCCATTGCAGTACGTGCTCAAACAAAAGAGTTATGTGCCGAATACCCCGTAAAATCGATGATAAAAACCAGACAAATTCCAAAAATGCAAAAAACCTCAGAAGAAAATTTTATGCTGGGAGGTCATGCACTATACCGATCGAAAGCTCTCAGTCCGCTCTACAAATCGTATTCAAGACATGTTGAAATTTCATCCTCAGTTCTCAGAAATTTGCATGTTTTTCTGAAGCTATAATTGAGGGTTGCTGACCAATGCACAGTTGCTGGGCAAAAAGAGGCATAAAACAGGTAGGAAACGGAAATCTGAGTACAGTCTCGGAATCCTGAGATTGTTAGCTATCGTTTGGTGGGTAAGCCGCCGCGATTAGAGCAAGTGTATGGGCGACAGCCGTCAAAACCTGTCGTAAAATCTGTCAGAAAATGCACCATTTTCGACCCAATTTTTGAATGGTCGCCGTTCTGGCGTATGAGCCCGCAGAACAATGCGGCTTCCACGGCTGGATTGCCCACGCAATTATCTGTGCAATGCGCCATTAGCCGGCCCTCTAGCTTGAAGGGCGCCAGAACGGTGCGCACGTTTGTCAGATGTTGCATCGGCACAAACTTTTGCTAGGCAGAAAAATTTGAATTTCGCGCCAACCAATAGACATAAAAAGGCTGGAGTTATTGAGTTTGAAAGCTCGCCGCAAACCATGTCTAATGCTGGGAGGCCCATTCCGGTGCCCCTTTTCCCTCAAAAGTTATAGGCGCTTGACGAAGTGGCGCCCATCATATTTTGGAAAAGTCCGTCGTGCGACCCCCCTCCCCCTGGTCACGACCTACACTTACTAAAACAATTGTAGCATTCGAGTCAGCCAACAGATATGTCTGCCCAAGTGTATATGGCCAGATATGACAATTTGCTATGGATTCAGCATAAATATAACAATTCAGTAGCCCCAGGACGGTGGCACTCTTTAAACAAAAAAAATTGACGAAAAGTATTCTACGCTTCAAACACTAATCAGCGCAAGTAGTGATCACCTTTCATTTAATTTCATTTTTACTCGAACAGGATGTATTTATGTATTATTTCCCCCAATTGCAAAGTGCCACTTTCTCTCTAAAACCCGGTTCACACTTGTCTGTGCATTAAGAAATAGCCAAGAAATAAGTGTTGCGCTGTGCTTAACTTTTTTCATCTGAAGTGAAATAAGAGTTTTCTTTCATTTTGAGCGTATAGCATGTCATAACTAGGGCCCGACCGGATACAAATTTCTACCGGATCCGGATCCGGATCCGGATATGCACATATCCGGCCGGATCCGGATCCGGATATGCCGGATATCATTGATCAACTTAAAAATTTTTACAATGCAATAAACCACATACAGGGTGTCTCAAAAAAATGATCACATTTCTTTTCACTGCCATTTCCGCAAATTTTGACCAAATAGGCCGAAATTTGGACAATAGGTGCCAAAATTCGGGGAATTTTATGTGTTAAAGTTTGGTGCACTAGGCTTGACTAATTCTCGAGAAATTTCAAAAAAAGTGAAAGTTGGTAATTTCAATAGCGAAAGCCGGTCACCGAAAAAAAGTTATATTACATTATCGCCTAAACTCTAATGATAGCTTTGGAGTTCATGCGTCAATTTTTTACACACGAATTACCCTGAATTCCTGCGTTTACACTCCAAATTTCATCCAATTCCGACAAAAACTAGGAAAGATACAGGAAAAGGAAATGTTTCCATTTTTGGCTGACCGGCTTTCACTATTGCAATTACAAAATTTCACTTTTTTGAAATTTCAAAATTTTCTCGCCCTGCTTGGGCCATTGCCCAACCAGACCTCTTCAGACTACAATACCTCCTAATTTCTGTTAATACTATACTGAGAATGCTTTCAAAAGCGTTTTTCAAGCTAATTTTGTTCAAATTTTCTCGCCCTGATTGGGCCGTGGCTCAACCAGAGATCTAAGAATTTATTACTTCCTTTTGCAAAATCCTGAGCAAGCCTAAAAGTATAGGGAAGACAAATAGGGACATATTTATTGTACAGGTAAAAAGGGTTTACGAGAAGCCTTAGTCTAAGTGGCAAAGATAAACCACCGGTGATGTACAATGTATGTGCAAAGCGATTCCGCACTCTGGTGATATTTTGAGAGTGGGTTTTTAGCATTTTGTGCAGTTAAATAGCGAAAAATATCCTAAAATGACTGGAACTAATCTAATTTTATGTTCAAATACGTAAAAAATCACGTTTTCTCATCTGTGACTGATATCCGGCATATCCGGCAGGTAATATCCGGATCCGGTACCGGATCCGGATATGGCCATATCCGGATATCCGGTCGGGCCCTAGTCATAACTATGTCTGAAACGACCATAAAGACGAAAAGCTGTCAGAAACCAATACATAAGCAGTGCCTGCCTAGCCTATACACTGACAACCTACATTATTCAGCAGTTAAATGCTATTTTGCATACAAACTATGTAGTTTAGCAGATTATTGATAAGTTTCAAAACATTTATGCTCATTGGTTTTCGGACTGGATGGACCCATTTTTGACGTGCGACTTGCAGATGACCGTCTATGTTTCAAGAACATAGTAAAAATGCTATGAATGCGTACCAGGGATGGATAATTTTCCGAAAAACCTCGGCCTGTTTTTTCAGTTTCTTCCGAAATCGCGGGAAAAACTGCAACTCAAGTTCTCGGTATCCTGGCCTCGTTTTATTATTCCTAAACGCTTTCTAGCCCCTTCCTCAGTCCTTTCAGACCGGAAATACACGTGTTACATAGATATAAATCACGAAGCAGGCATGAAACTTAGCTTTGGTTTTAGCATAAGCTTAGGATCAGACTCTCTGAAAAGAAAAAAAACAACTTCAATTTCTTCAGCTTTGCTTTGGTGTTTTGGGGAAAAGAGCCGCCGAGAACAAAATGACTATTCCGCCGTTAAACAGGGACAAGCACGCGTACCAAGAGTGGCATTTCATTGTGGATTCTTCAGACGTATAAAGGCTAAGAAATCTGCAGCACATCGAACAAGCAGCGGCTAATTCAAAGCGTAAACTGTGGATTACTTCAATACACGTTCCAGCCTTCGCCTAATCTGTTTGTTTAAGCAACTGCAAATAATGTGGTCGGTTGGTTTCAGGTCAAAAAATAGAAAGCGGCACCCCCAATTAGACACCTCTCTCCAGCACAATGTACATATTTACCAAATTAGGTCTGTGTGTGTGTTTACCCAGTAGGACGTCAAAGGTTGCGGCCGAAATGGATGAAAATTAATCAGATGCAATTAGCCAGCCAGAGAGGAACGATTATTTACCTACTAATGGATGGCACAACTGGGGAGCGGCGCGAAGGTGCGAACCGAACTTCAAAGTCTAGGCCGCCAGCCAATCAGCGGCGAACAGTAATCCTTAGTTCAAAGGCAGGCCGCCAGCTGTGCGCCCATTTGAAAAAGTGCACTGGAGGCATACAGACGTGCGCCGAATTTTGATCCGCCAATTTGCTTTACCAACCGCGCCACCACCAACCAACCGACAGCATGCTGCGCTTTTGTGCCGAGGCGTTAGCGCGGAGCTAATTTACCTCCAAATTGGCTTAGCACCTACTAAACCGAGTGCGCCCGCCCGGCCGATTACAGGCGGAAGTCCGCCGAGATTCTTTGGCGGCAGACTTCTCATCTTGACTGACTCGTCCTTGAGGGCCGGTTCAAAGTCGGACCGCCTTCGCTTTTTGGAGCCACTCTGCTTCTGTTTTGAGTATATCGCTGGCTGCACAATTACACAGACGCCCGCTCTATTGTGTGTCCCATAGCCGGTGGTCACTCACTGACCACTGCTGCGGGTTTGACCTGCCGCAGTCCTGCTGGAAACAATGCGCCAGTTATGCATTTGCTGCTGCCGATTTTGACTCTCTTCTCTTTCTGCTCCCACACGGCGCTCGCTTTCATCAGACCCAGCGATTGCCAGGTTAAAAAGGTAAGATTATTTTCTTTCTCTGTTTGGCTTCAGCTGCTGGCTTTTCATGAGCACCAGTTTTACTCAGAGTTGACTTCTTTTATTTTCGTTCGAGGCAGTTTACTTAGTTAGCGAGTTCGTCGCCTGGTGTGAAAGATAATATCAAATCGATTGCGATATCAAATTTAAATTGGACGTGTTAGTCTTTAGGTACCTTACCTACCCTACATACTTGCAGAAAGTACTGTAACTGTTTTTGGTAAGCACGATCGTTAGCAATGTTTTTGCGCGTAGCTGCCAAACTTCTTAGTATTCAGATTGTTTGCTATTTGGTTTTTAAAGACTTTTGGTATTCAATTGAAATTCTAAAGTTTTAGTTGAATACTGGAATCTTTTGAATATGTAAAATTGACGGTAGCGTTTGGATAGCAAAAATGGTTCCGTGATACATGTACAGGCTTGGGCCGGGGAGGGGTTTAATGGATAGAGGCATTTCGTACAGTGAGGGAGTCCAAAATTTTAAAAACTCCTGGAATGCGTTTTAGCACGCTTTATTTAATAAAAAGGTCAAAAATTGCAATTTTGAGCTGCCAAATAGCTTTAAAGCCTAAAAACAAGCACAAAATGACAAAATGCCTTAAACACATACGTATTGAATATCAGCATGGGAAAAGCTCAAATCCATTAGCAAGAGACATTTAAGCTAAAGTTAATGATTTATTATTTAGTTTGTTAGTACTGGAGTGGAGCCGCTGCTAGTACATACTTGTATTTTTGGGTGGATGCCCCCAAACTAATTAGGGGTACGGGTGAGGGGGGGGCAAGTTTTTTAGCTTGGAAGGGACTCCCCAAACCAGCTCCCTAGTGCCTTGTACATGTATGCGTTCCTTAGCAAATGCCGCTTAACGCCGTCAAAGGAAGTTTTGCGTCGGCTGATACAAAATACATATTTGCAATGGGCCAATGTTTGACCATTCCAGGTACTCGACCGTGTTTATTTGCCTAGTAAGGTAGCCACTCAAAAAAGTTGTAGAACATGAGCACTGCAAATATAACTGGACAGCAGACGCACTTGACCTTTAGGTTGAGTGACAGACAGACTAATTAGGACGCGCAAAAATTTGGTTAATTGCAGAAACGCTCAAACACATTTTTGTGGACTATTGAAGGCCCGGACCAGTTGGCTGTTAGCTACTTCTTCGGGACCATACACGTGCCGTACACACAAGTTTGGGAGTACGGTAGGTCGGTCGGAAAATATGAAAAAATGGCATAATCATTGTTTCAGTTTCGCCTGTGGTTAACGCCGCATTTCGGCACTCAAATTCGGTTTTCTTCGAGCTGGCCTTGCATAATCCAGAAACAGTAAGACTACCTTCAACTAATCTATCCTAAGTTAGAATTTTCTCAGATAAGAACACTTCAAAGGTGTCAAATGCTTCCCAAAGGTCAAACCTTGCGCGATTTCCTTCCAGCCGAGCTTTACTCCAGGCTCGAAGCTCGTAAGAGATTAATTTTGTTGCAGTACCTTGGTGTCGGAAGCTAAAACTATATTTTTTCAGACATGCAATTCGTGAGAGAAAATTTGAACTCCTGGCTCGCTTTTTCGTCCGACGAAATCTTCGAAAAAATTGCCGGTAGACAGTTTTCAAAGTGTATGTCATTAATATTCAAATTTGGCGCCTTTTAGGGGGTTGGTGGTTAAAACGACCAGTCTGGATTTTGTTGCTTCTACATTCCTTGACAAGAGCTGACGTACAGAACCGCGGCGTGCCGGTATTGGACTTGTATTTAGCGCAGGAAGCTCAGTCGTTGGCTAAAGACGTCGGGGCGGTGGAAACTCCAGAAGAGGTAAAGACTTGGAATTGGTCAGCATTAGAGTGCCTAAAATACTACCTAAAAACCAATACTCAATGCCAATACTGGGAAAAAATTCGATAATTACGTACATTGAACAGCTACATTCTGTATGATTAGAAATAGCAACAAATTAGACTTCTTAATTTAGACGTCAAGCAAGAAAGGCTAATTAGTCAGTAATTAATTAGTGTGTTGCTACTTAGGAAACTGGCCAGTATAAAGGTGGATTTACAGTTCTGCTTCTTCCACTGGCACTCTCTAAATCGCTACCAACCATTCACTTTAGACTATGTCAGTTTGCCGAAAGTCTAAACTGCGCCATTGGCAACGATTTAGAAGTGCCGTCTTAAAGAACCTGCTAATTATTTGTGGTTGGCTTCCTAAAGCTAAAATCGTCGAATTTTGAGGTCCCGCAACCAGTATTTGGCAACCAAAACCTCAGAATATCAGTTAGCACTCTATACAAAATCGGAGAATCGTTTCCTAGATTATCAAGCGTCCCTTGTTTCAGCAATGCGGTCCTCTAAACGCCTTGAACCTGTCGCAAGTAAGTTCTTTATTGCTCTCACCTCACCGGGCACGGCCGCAAGTGTCAGCACCTGTGTGCCTTCACAAGACAACCAACAATGGGAGGCAATAGAGATAAGGAAGGGGGCGGATCGGGTCTTAGGATAGCGGCTGTGTCACCATAAGCACCTAATTAGGCGGGTACTAATCAGGACCTACGGTTCAGCTTTGCCTTCATGGCGCCGCTGAGGGCCGAACTTAGCAGTGAAGTGGTGGTTACGGTAAGAGATCAAAGAGGAAGAGGAGGTGTCGGGTGTCCTTTTTTGTGTCGTTTCGAGCGGGCACATGGCACCATTTGCTAAGCAAACAGTGCACAAAAGAGAGGGCCCGGCCGTAAACAGGGCGGTCAGTTCAAAGCGGTCCAGCCCATTTCACGCCTCTTTGATTGATGCCAGGTGCTAATGGGGAGCCGACTCAAAAACCAGCACTCAACACGCACTGGCGGCCGGCCTTTGAAGGCACAGACAGAACCGGTCCAAATTACTATGTAGTTTTCCCAGACCTTTCTACATCTTATGTTTACATGACTGACTGGGGACTAGTATTTATTGGTTCCTGCGCGCACCATTTGTCGCCAGTATTTTGGAGCTTTAGTCAGTCACGCTTTTTCGCCTTATCAGGTTCAGACGGTATTGTTATGGCCCGACAGCATGCTTGTAATTACAGTCAGACACTAGCGCCTAATTAACTGTAATAAAATCGCCAATAAATATGCAGAAATACAGTACTCTCTGCTAGAGTTGTGAAAAAATTTTTGAAAGAAAAAACCTTTTTGAAATTTTTTTGCATGAAATTCGACCTGTAGGAGATTGCAAGCATATATCATAAGCAACTTTAAATACAAAATCTGACACTTTAGTTCAAAGATAGTGTTACAGCCTGAGAGTTGACATTCTACCTGCAGCATTGCTCACAAAATGGCTGCTGCGCTTCAAAACATATTTTAGGCTTAGAATAGGCATGAAATTGACAGAGCTGCACTGCTAATGTCTATCTGAGGCTAATTCAGCGATTTCCCAACAAAGTTTCCATACTCTGAATAATCGAATTTTCGAAATGAGCCTTCAAAAAGATTTTTAAAGGTTTTTTGCAAAAAGTCTAACAACACTACTTTCTGCTTTGCCTTTAAATAATTGTTAGAAATTCAGGTCACCCCAAAATTGTACCCGACCCAGCCCTCGCACAGTTTCAGTTAAAAGTTTCCGTTTGTCAGAAAATGAAATGCCATAAATGTACTAACACTTGGTCCGCCGCAGGACGAAGGCGGTTTAGTTTAGTGGTAGGGGTTTGGTCCATGCCGGGTAGGATTGAATTGGGGATAGTTGAAAAGAGTACTAAAAATCGCATAGAATCGCTAACAAGCGCTGAGATACAGGTAAAAAATGCTGTTTTACAGGCTATTTTCGTTCCAGAAAATGCAAAACTTGGCCAAAAAGTAGCGTCCCAGAAAATCAGGGAGGCGGGGTCGAAAAGCGTCTCGAAAGGGGTGGTGCCCCTTAGCGTTGCCGGTGGGGGCAAACCGGCTGTTAGTACATGGGGATTGATTACATAACCAATGCTGGTAGAACTGTTCGATAGATTGTCTGGCACAACAATCACATTCTATACAGTAGGTTTGTTAACGACGTCAGACTAATTAGAGTAGATGAGGTTCTTACATTGCAGATCGTCTTTGCGTTGGACCAGACATTAGGCCGGTACGAGCGACTTAGATCGGTGGACAGTTACGGACCGGAACGGGCGTTAACAGCCGATCTGGTGAAACACTACAACTGTGGCAGTCTGGACGCAGAGGTGTTCAACCGAGACACGATGCAGTTGCCGGATCTGGACTCTAAATCGCCGAAGGAAATGGTGGAGAAGGCTAGGCAGATCGATGCCTACTTCCGACACGAACTGATTTACAAACGCAATCTTAGAATGGCCCAGAGAGTACTGTGGCTGCTCAAGAATCAGCCGGATCACTCGTTTTTCTTCGCTTTTGGTGCAGGTAGGAAACTAGACTATGTAGAAAGAGATTTCTTTATCTATTATATTTGATTTTTAGGTCACTTTTTGGGCGAAAACAGCGTTCTGGAGCTAGTCAAACGAGCAGGGTTCAAGGTGAAACCGGTATTTGAACCGAAATCTTCGAAACGGTTAGCTACAGTATTTTGCATTCCTGATTTACCTCAAAGCATGCAGCGTACATACGTCTTCTGCACCCCCGACCTGGGCCAGAAAACCCCGGAGCAATTTTTTGCGAGATTCCTAAGTTTCAGACAGTTTTGCATGAAAAACAGCACGTTTAGCTGTACTGTATTTCAGCCCAATGGCACTTTTTTACCGAGACTTCTCGATATTTCTACATCTACACACGAGTACGTATGTTCTAAAATAAAGACAAGTTGATTTTAGTCACAAACTAATGCAACGTGAGTCTTGGCTGCCGTACATGAGTGTCAATCAGGCGCAGGCATTCGTTCCTCAGCGTCACGCCCAGCTTAGAAGACTGAGGCCTCAGAACAATCCCACAGCGAAGCCAAAGTTCCAAGATCTCTGGGTGCGAATCGACAACTTCAGTCCGAAACCGTGGCAAGAGATCGAGTTCGGCTCGGCGGCAGCCACTACAGTACCCCCTCTATTGGACGCACTAAACGCGTCGTGTGAAGTTTGTGTGAACACCGTTTTACTGCTCTGTGTTGTGGTGTTCTGTTTGTTGCGGAGGTGAGTGTTGTAGATAGAAGTGTGCGGCTGTGCTGTGATGTCTGGTTCTCTGTGACGGTTATGAATAAGTAAAGTTTTATTATGACACAAGGTGGGTGGAATGGAAATGGCACGGGCTAATAACGTACGTATGCACAGTCCAGATACAATCACAATCACGCGCGACACAATACCTGCTTATATCAGATCTCTGGTAACTTTGTTTTCACTCGGTTTCAAACACACTCCGCATTAGCTTACTACTCTAACTACTGTCAGACATGGGCTTGCATTTCGGCTGAAGGCGAGCTAAATTTTCAAATCCGAAGTGGGTAGCGGCGGCTGATGGCTGGGGTTGAGACAATGGTAAGCCAAAAACTCCGATTTTTTTTACTAAAATCAAGGTTTTTGGCTTATTTTTCGTTAAAATAGGTTAAAACAAGCTATTCTGCTGTCATTTTCACCTAAACTACGCATAATTTTATCATAATTTAATTATCTATACAAAATTCATCCAAAAAATTCCTGAGGGGGAAACGAGCGGCGGTCAGGGGTAGGTTGAGGAGGAAGGTCAGAGCTTGAGCGGGGTCAATCCCCCTCAGCCCCCTTTGCCCATGCCTGCTTACTGTACCACTAGAACAGTGACCGATTTCTCGCCGTTTCCACATACTGGGCATACATGTAACAGATCATCCGCCGATGGGCAAGGGGTTGGGTCTTGTGCCGGCCGTAGGGGTGTGCGCCCAAATTCTAGGTGAGGGGGTTGGGTACTAAAAACGCTCAAAAATGACTAGTTTGGGTTCAAATACAGATAAAAAGGGCTTGTTCTACCGGCAATTTTCCCATTTTTAGTCTATGAAATTCGAAAAAATTGTAAAATTTTGCTGAAAAATTACATGCCAGAAATAATCGGAAGGGGCTCGGAAAAATCGTCACGGGGGAGGCGGGCAAACGCCTAGAGCCCTAGATACAGTATGATACTGGGTTCTAAAAATTATTTCTACAATATTTTCATAAACGAAGAGAACTCTGGTTCGGTTTATATGGCGATTCCTTTCTTATGAGCAAAAAAGGATGTGCCATGCAGGGAGAAATCGGAGACTGCAAACAGTCTACTAAAACGTAGATTTAGTGAAGCATGTCTGGTATTAAAGTTAGTAGAATGAATTCTTTATACATGTACGTTCGTACAGTTCATAATATCAGCAATACTGCCGCTGCCACTACCTACATCTTAAAAAATACCACATTTCTCTGAACGTACATGCACAAAGAATCTTTAATAAAGCTGCCTCACAGCATCGGAGAACGCTATAGACTTTTGTGTTTGCGACACTTTTCTAGCGAGTAGGTCATTCTGTGACAGAGTCAAACGCAAAAGTCTATCGGAAAGAGGAGAAAATGAGAATCTGTAGAGTAAAAAACGCGTTTCTCCTTGAAAGTAAGTAAGCTCTAAGTTATTATTCTCAGGTAAAAGAAAAAAGCACGAAACAAAACGCAACCTACAACACAAACTAAATAATAAACACTATCCTTGCAACTGGTGGCAGTGAAGAATGCAAAAATTTACATATTACGGCGACTGCCTACGCACCAAAACACTAAACTGCGCGCCCCTGACTAAAATCGGCTCGGGCAGTAGTACTACAGGTGAGAGAAGCTGGACTAGAGGAGAGAAAGAGAGAACGCCTGCGTAGGGTTGAGCTGTGTGCAGAGGGCTGTGTCCGGCGAGGGAGTAGGAGGACGGATGGTGCGTGGCCCTAGACAGCGCGCAGACCTGAGAGAGGCACCGTGTAGCGACGGGCAGTGCGAAGGCCCGGGGCCTAGCGTCAGGACTCCACGCCGACGGTGCCGCTGTTCTCGGCGTCCCAGAACTGGGTGGGGGAGCGGTCGATCTGGTTGAAGTCGTTCCAGAGCGCCAGGATCAGCTCCGAACTCATCAGTTCGCCGGCGTGTGTCGAGATCATACGCAGCATGAAAGTACCGTCCTTGCGCAGAAAGACGTTGACGAACTTGCGCAGCGTCACGTCGTCAGCCACCGCCTTGGACGGATGGTCGCTCAGCACTCGTAGGTACTTGCGGATGAAAGACACTCCCTGAAGCACCTCCACCTCACTTCTTTACCTCCTTGCTCTTTCATATTCTTTTGTCTGCCTTTTTGTTTCTATGCTTTGTTCATTGAGGTAGGCATGAATTTTTTATCAACACAGTGTACAGTGTATGGTGGCGTCTGGTTGATGCTAAATCGGTTCCTTAATTTTAACTTACAGTATATTGCTGTTTTGTATTGCTGTCTATAGTTTGTTTGTCCGTTAACGTTACTTTTGATGAAATTAGATCACCATGCATGTGCAGTGAGCACAGCATATAATCGTGTGTGGTCACGTATATGGGCCGGAAAAATCCGGAGGGGGGCATGGAGACCTCGGGGGGGGGGGGTTTAACCCATCCCCCAGCCCATGTATGTATGTGTGGTCAAACATGTAACGTGGGGCGGGGGTCTGTCACCACCTGACTTAGGCCAGACAGACACCTATCGGGGACCAGTTTTAGCAAGGACCAGTTCTTTAAAAATGCCTTTTTAATTACTCTTTTCCAGAAGCAAGAGACGAAAAAATTTAGACAATCCTGTTGTTCAGCGACAAACTGGGATCTGATCAAATAAATGGATTTTACACATCGGTGGCTATACAAAAACTGTAGTTACATGTACTGTATGTATGCAGGATTTGAAGCATTCATCTTGAGAAACAGGTTCCATGGTACCTGCTGCAGGGCAGCTGCGTTTTCAAGAGCGAGAACATAGATGCTGCGGTCAAATATCAGTCATGGGCAAGGGGGCTGAGTGGGTTGATGACCTACACTGTAACCGTACTGTAATGATCTGCAGCGAAAACTATTTTTTGAGCGTTTATATTTTGAGCGTCTATATTACCCACTCCCCTCCTCAGACATGGGCTAGCATTTCGGCTGATGGGGGGGGGGTAGAATTTTCAATTCCTGAGGGGGGGGGGCTGAGGGCGGGGGGGGGGTAGGAGCGCCTGATGGGGGACTGAGGGGGTGTAAGCCCAAAAGTCCGATTTTTGGCGAAAATCAGGGTTTTTTGGCTTATTTTTCATTAAAATAAGTTAAAATTAGCTATTCTGAGCTCATTTACGCCTATTCCAGGCATATTTTTATCATAATTTTCTATACAAAATTCTTCCCAAAAATTCCTGATGGGGGGTAGCGTAGCGGCCGGCTGATGGGGGGGGGGGGGTAGATCAGAGCCTGATGGGGGGGCCAACCCCCCTCACCGCCCCCCCCCCCCTTTACCCATGTCTGCCCCTCCTATGGAATTTGGGCTCAGACCCCCTCATGAGCGCTAGACCCCCAACCCCCTCCCCCGTTTGGCGGATGACTTGTTACATGCACTGTATGTGTTTGGTTGTTTTTAGTTTGATTGGTTTGTTTGTTTAACTTACATTAGGTATGGCCAATGGTTTTCAAAAATTCACGCTACAGCAAAAAAATTATGCTAAAACCGCCGATAACATGACCGGATGCGATAATTTACGCAAAAAACCGCACTTGATTCAATCAAAAATTAGAAAAATGGAATCTAAAAACGTCCGTCTGCGAAGAACTTTTGTATGGCGCACTTGGTACCATTTCAAAATATGGGCAACAGATTTGAATAACTCGCGCTACAAGCAAAAATTTATGCTAAAACGGCAATAGCATGACCGGATGCGATTATTTACGCAAAAAACCGCACTTAATTTCATGAAGAATCAGAGAAATGCGGGTTCAAAACAGCCGCGTTGATCAAATCGCGTAAATTAGTGTTTATAACTTGGTCGCCGTCCCAACGGTGGCTGATTTTCCATGGCGCGTGTTACGAAGATGAAACCAACTTGATTGTTTAAAATCTACTAGAAAGATGTGAATATTCGTCGCCCAGCTAAATTAATGCGAAACTCAAAAAAATGATCACATTTCTTTTTACTGCCATTTCCGCAAATTTTGACTAAATAGGCTGAAATTTGGAACATAGGTGCCCAAACTCGGGCAATTTTATGTGTTAAAGTTTGGTGCACTAGGCTTGACTCATTCCCGAGAAATTTCAAAAAAAGTCAAATTTGTTAAATCAATAGTGAAAGCCGGTCACCGAAAAAATGATCACATTTCTTTTCACTGCCACTTCCGCAAATTTTGACCAAATAGGCTGAAATTTGGACCATAGGTGCCCAACCTCGGGCAATTTGACGTGTTAAAATTTGGTGCACTAGGCTTGACCAATTCTCGAGAAATTTAAAAAAAAAGTGAAATTTGGTAATTTCAATATCAAAAGCCGGTCACCGAAAAAACGTTACATTACATTATCGCCTAAACTCTAACGATTGCGTTGGAGTTCATGCGTCAACTTTTTACACACGAATTACCCTGAACTTCTGCGTTTACACTCCAAATTTCATCCAATTCCGTCAAAAATTAGAAAAGATACAGGAAAAGGAAATGTTTCCATTTTTCGGTGACCGGATTTCACTATTGAAATTACCAAATTTCACTTTTTTTTGAAATTTCTCGGGATTGAGTCAAGCCTAGTGCACCAAACTTTAACACATAAAATTGCTCGACTTTTGGCACCTATGGTCCAAATTTCAGCCTATTTGGTCAAAATTTACGGAAATGGCAGTAAAAAGAAATGTGATCATTTTTTGAGACACCCTGTATGATTGCAAGTGTTGGGTACAATAAAAGCCTGAAATGGCAAAAATTTAGGGTTGAAGAAACTTCAACATCGTTTGTGGGGTTAAGGGCATAGAGCAGAGAGCAAATTCTTATATCATTCGAAAGTCTGAAGTCTACTGTACACGGAACCGATTGAACATCTTGCGCCGAATTCGTTGTTTTTTCACAAGAACGAGGAACATGAAAAAATCCACGAAAATGCCCATTTTCAGTAGTTAAGAAAGAATCAAATTTGTGGGGACCATGCCAAAGTGCGGAAAGAAAAAAAGCGGTGCTGTATAGGTAACGAGTTGCGCTGATTTTAAATCCGGTTGAACAAAATTTGAATCAACTCTCCTTTCAGCAGAAAATGGCCATTGAAAAACGACGAATTCAGTTTTCGAGAGGAAAATGCCCTTTAACGGCCGAATTATGATTGAAAATGCATCTTATTCGATAGCTCACACTCTGTTTCATACAAATACATCACATCCCCCTATCAATAACGGAACACAAAAAAGCATTTGCGCTTGAAGTTGCAAAAACCGTTTTGGACCACTTTTTGGCTGTGATTTTGTATTTTCTATTCCGCGCCGCGCGGACGTGCTTTGGCCATCCCTACTTACATTGCACTTTTACATTGTTGTCTGGTTTGCCCTTTCTATGTTAAAGTTATGTTTTGTTCACTGAGTATGAATGAATGTTAGATCAAATATGCAGCACAATGTATTGTGTTGTGTGCTTAGTAGAATGTATTTTTGTTTGTTTGATTAATTGTTTCGTTGACTATTATTTCGATGTTGGTTTCTACTACATAGTTTCTCTGATTTACTTTACTTGTCTATTTCGCATTCAGCCATTCGTTCATCTTGGTTTGTCTGTTCATTTCCAAAAGATAGAGTAACTTACTCGGTTAGGCATGAACATCATGAAGAGCCAATAAATCATGTTAAAAATAGTCACAACTCCAACAGTGAGGAACCAGAACCATAGAAAAATGAATATCTTCTCATTGAACATATTTATCATTAGTACACATTGCACCGTGTGGCGATGGATGTTGCCGAGGACCCGAACCTAAACAATTCTTGCACTGACAACCTTCACTCCGTCAATTTCCCCCATACCTCGAAATCGCAGAGAGTAACTCTGGGGAACATTCCAGTCTGTTCCCACTCAATCTCCTGCAGTAGGTTTTTGATCACTTCAAACCCATAGAACAGGGATCGGGTGCCGAGGAAGTGATTGAGTAGAAAGAACTGTAGCACGATGTTGGCCGCATACAGCATCTTTATTCCAATATAGAGCAGAGTCACGTAGCAGCCGCAGTGCCGGCCGCAGTTGGTCAGTCGAAGGTTTAGACAGACGCGGGGGTGCGCCCTCTCCATCTGCTGGATGGTCACCTCATCCTCCATGTGACGCGCCATCGTGTACACTGTCCGCATCTTGCTCTCTGGGTCCATCAGCCGAGCATCGCATGCCATCTGCACAATCCCTTGCAAGTTTATACCTAAGATCGTCGAATTTTTGTTGAGACTACAGATCTCATGCATGGGCTGGGGCTTACCACTCCCGTCACTGCCAAGCCTCCCTACCGAAACGGCAATTTTACCGAGACCTTTGGCCACTTTGGGAAGTTTGCCTACCCCTTCCATATCCAACTCATACACCTTCCAGAGTTTTCCATGCCTGACCCGTGCAGGTCTCTATGTCGTTCTCAACAAACTTTTTTAATAATTATATTAATGATTCTCTTTTACTCTACAAAGTTTTGCAATACTGAGTCTTTTTCTTCACCAAAACATTCCACATGCTGTACTTTACAATTTTCATCATACTAAACTGTTTGAACTGTCCATCACAACTACAAAACTTCTTTTGCCCCTTCATAACATTTGTTTAATCAGACCATCCACTCTGTATAAAAACTGTGCACCCAATTTGCGCTTTTACCTATGCAGTCAGAAAGAAGCCTACGCAGGTTTCAACGACCTAATCATAATAAATCACCAGCACGCATCAGATTGAGTGGTGGCGGTTATTTATGACTCAGCGCAACCGACCTACGCACTAGCCTGTTGGACAAAGCAAAACAAAGCACTAACCACTGTGCCAGTAGAGCATTCCTCTCCAAATTATGCAGGGAACATAGAAGAGCAGCGCCTCAATGGCCAGTATGAACGGCACCCACTGATAGTAGCCGATTTGTCTGTTACGTCGATTGTAGATCTCCCTCGGGATGTCTTCCTGCATAGGCACCCAGTAGGTGTTCTGCACCCAGCAGTAGTTCTCGGTGTACTGCTCCATGGCGTCGGTGAAGGTGGCAGGCACCCAGCACTGGATCGGAAAGCCGACGTACTGCTTGGCCGACACCAACATGGCAAACGCAATTACTGCAAACTTTACTCAGTAGCACTGACAATGGATGAAACAGAGAACACGTCACAGAACAGAACAAACCAACATAATAAACTAAAATCTTCACTGTCTTCTTCCAGGCCAATGGAGAATGCTCCCCTGCATAACCCTACTTGGTGCTCTTTGGTTGATTTGCTCAATTTTTTTCAAGCAAGTTTTACGTTTTTTAAAATCAAGAAGAAAGCGTTCTAAAATAATTGATTCGATATTGCACGATATGATATTTATCTTTTAGTTGAATTTTTTATTATGTTCACTTTTGTCTATTGATTGTCAAAACTGCGTGCGTACAGTTGAACAAAAATTGAACTATATTCAGAAATTAGAGCTGTCTTACGTATGGTGGTGGTGTAGTAGTAGTTGAGTTTATCGACAAAGTCATCATCTAGTCGAGGGTAGAGAGTTTTGAACGCCGATGCTATGTAGTAAAGTAGCATCGCCGGACCGAACTCCTTCTTGTGGGCCGGAGCTGCAACATACAAATTTTCGCAATTTTGGCGCCAAATTCAAACCGATCAAATTACCGCTCGAGGCTCCGTGTCCCTTCTTCTCGGCCTGTAACTGATGACTGCCTTCTAGGAGCTTTTGAGCTTGGTAGGGCGGGATTTGATCAAAGTGACGACACTTTTCTATCGGGGTTCTCTGAAAACAGCGAGCGTCGAATACATTTTGTCTATGAGCAGACATGGGCTTAGCATTTCGGTTGAGAGAAGTTAGGATTTTCGCATACTGAGGGAGTAGTGGCGGCTGAACCAGATTGAGTGAGGCGTCCGACTTTGGATAAAATAAAAGGTTTTCGTTTGTTTTTCGTTCAAATAGGTCAAAATAAGCTTTCTGATGGGATGATTAGCCAAAAGTCCGATTTTCGCTAAAATCAAGGTTGACATATTATTGTTTAGTTTAAAATGACTTATTTTGAGCTCATTTAAATACTATATAGGCCAAAAATGCCTGCTTCTTTTTGAACTTTACTCAAACGATTCGTTCTCGTTCATTTCTATATAGGATTTGCAGAAATTTTCAGGATTAATTAACACAATAACTGGGTAGATGCTACTGTATGCAAGTTTGGCGCTAGAATTCTGTCTTGCTCAGATTTTATGAGCCGAAAACAAAGTATCAGAGTGGTCCAAGGAAATTCTATTTTTTTTTAATTCAAAGAGTACGGGTCTGAAACTTGCAAGAATGATTGGTATTGCCATTGGGTATAACATATAAAAATAACTTTCAAATATCATACTGATTGGGGACTTCTATCTTCTGTATATCTCAAATGGCGCCAAAATAGGAGAAATTCAAAAACCTAATTGAAACTCCCATCGTCTGATGAGAAATGAGCACTTTCTATTCTACAATCAAAGCACTGAATCAGTTGTTAATGAAAACAGATTGTAGCAGGATCGACGAATGAATGCACCTGATATTTAACTCTGTTTCACATTATAGAAACCTTCCCCACAGTGTTTTTGGAAAATCAAAAATCTTCAGAACCATCATTTCACTAGTTTTACGAAGAAAAGTCACATTTTGCCATGTTTTTTAAATTCACCAATTTTAGTGCCCTTTGAGAGATAGGGGTCCCCAGTCAGTATCTTATGTCCAATGACAATACCAATCATTCCTGCAAGTTTCAGTCAGACCCATACTCTTTGAATTAACGAAAAAATCAGAATTTCCGTGGATCACCCTGATTCTTAGTTTTCGGCTCATAAAACCTGAGCCAGTCAGAATTTTGGTACCAAGCTTGCACATACCTACCATTTGATAGAAATCGATAAGAAATGACCGAGAACGAGTCCTTTGAGTAAAGTTCGAAAAAGGGGTGGATATTTTTTGGTCCATACTGTATTATTTAAGCTTACGTTCACCATAATTTCATACAAAAGTATTTTAAAAATTCGTTTAGGGGGTAGCGTGAGCCTGAGGGGTAGGTCGGAGCGAGCCAATGTCTGTCTATGAGCCAGCTAATAAACCCCACTGGCCGAAAGCTGGCCAGTTAAGCCAAGCCGGTAAGCCACAGTGGGGGTAATGTCCGACTATGACTAAGCATGAATAAAAGATTACATAGAAGAACTGGCGATAAACGTTGCCGTAAACAGCAGCCGATGCTTTGCGTTTGGCGTCGGCAGGCATTAATAATTAAAAGCAGCAGCTAGCCAAATCCCTTCTGATGGGATCTTCTTAGAGACGGAGCCGCAAAAAGTGAGCTCCACTTACTACTCTGCTTACAAAACAAACTCCGCCACTCTAATACGACCAATGGCATGGGATTACGCGCGCACCGGCCCTAATCGATTCCGTGTGGGAACACACACTTGGTCCGGTAAATGAAAAATAGGAGGGGTACCGAAAGTTCGTAAGCTGTGCTCCTGGCCGCTGCTGCCAAGGCTTGGCCCAAATTAGGACTGCTCCTGCCCACCACCGAATACTTTGCAGGCGCGCGGGGGGTTGGCACGAACTTCGGTTTGCTTATGACAGAAGGGTTGTTGCAGTAGACGTTCTGTTTTCTTAGCTGGGCTCTCGCCGCGGCCGGGCTCAGACTCGGCTTACGGTATAGCGCCCCTGACGACGATATGCTGGACTTGCGGTAGGCACCGTAGTTCATCGGCTTTGACAGGCTTCCATAAAGGGATTTGGTGGGCAACAGCGCAAGTTTGGGGCGCGGCGGGTGCCTATTATTATGCTAATAGAGACGCTGCATAGCGCACGCACTGGCATAGTAACGGCACTAATTTAAGTCAACCGTTATGGCCGGCTGAATTATTTATGGCCATTAATGAAAAACTCGCTACACTTCTGAATTTACCTGACCGCCAGGACAAACGGACATCGAACGCACGATACAAGTCGATCGCACAAGCCGGCAGACAGATGCCAGCCGCGATTTGACCAGCGCGAGAGAAAAGTGATTCTTGCAAACTTTTTCAAACGCTGATTTATGTCATCTGACGGCTCAGATTTATTTTATAACTTCAGTGGTCTGGCCGACTAGATGCTTGAGGGAAAAGCACAGGCATAATCTGACTGATTCAACTATGCCGGACTGTTGAAATGATTACTTCGACTTTGTCTGCATAATCATTTTCGTTTGTTTGTAAACAGTTTTTCAATCTTAGAAAGTACGGTTAGAATCATTTACCCTCTAGCTAGAAAGGCCAAACCTCGTTATTCTCCTAGACAGTTTAGGGACCCCGACTAGAACATACAGTACTACCGGCCCCTTCAGTACAAACAAACTGGTTAAAAAATCACTATAATTTTTAGCTTAACGCTTTTGGTATTGGAATTGAAGTATCCGTACATAGGTTACAGTACTCAAGAGTTTACGTACAGGTGTTTTAGAGGCTTTTAGCCATTTTCGGCTGTTTTTCAGCTCCCAAACATAATTTTTCTGCTCAAAATTGCAATTTTTACCTTTACCATTAACTGAAACATGTTAAAAAACGCATTTCCGAACAGTATTGAGATGTTTAAGATAGTGAACTTGCTTCCTGAGTGAAAGACCGTGGACTCCCTCCTGGCACACAAAAAACCAATAGCCCAGCACTTCACCCCCGCCCCACCTGTACATGCACTGCAAGGTTGGAATAGCAGAACACTCAATTACTCTATATTTGGGTGTCCATTAGCGGCGTTTATATGCGGAAATTAAAATAATGTTAACATTTTTATATAATTAACAAAATACAGAAAGTTTCGGTGGTGGCTGGGCGCCCTTTTCCAGATCCCGGGTAGGTTTCGTCGACTTTCTAGTGATTGGGGAGCAAAAATGTCTTCAAAGCCATCAGGGGCCTGTTTCACCAATTTACAAACGGTTACAAATAGTCTCAAATACAAATACACACGCAAGTCAGAGGCCTGTATGGGCCAAGACCCGGCTGGGGCCCTGGCGAATCCGGCCCATGTCTGTCTCTAACTTGCGTGTGTATTTGTATTTGAGACGATTTGTAACCGTTTGTAAATTGGTGAAACAGGCCCCTGGACGATAAAAACGCTTGATTTCAGCTTCAGAAATGCTGTAAAGTACTAGATCAGTTCAAAAACAGCTAGAAAACCACCAAAGTGGTGCAAAGTGGGGCAAAGAGGGTGTATAAATTACCTTGTAGGTTCCGAGCTTAGTGAGGTAGCGGTGCCAGGCCGCTTGTCCGTGCATTCTGTGTCCCATGACATGTCAAGTGAGCGGGGGTCCGGCCAAACAGAGTGGAGGAGGAGAGAGCTGCTACTACGACTTTAGGTAGCTGCTGTGGCGGTGGACACGCGGCTTTTAAGCCCGACTCATCCATTAACACCAATAGCTAGATTGGTCGGCACCGGAACTTACTAGCCAGCCGGCTTAATGTCTACACATGGCCACGAGCTCCTACACTAGGTTATAGGTGAGCTACGTAGATACAGCAGCCGGCTCCAAAACAAAGCCGTCCGATGCTAATAGGAGAGTAGGGCGGCAGGACCGGCCAAATTGGCTAATAGAATCAGCCTGCCGACCGCCGACTGCTTTTTGCCCGTCCCAAATTGCCAATCGCTCGGCGACGTTTAACGCCAATTTGACTTTGTCTACAAATACTAACTGTTTGTCCTCCGCCTTGCCTCAACAGCCCTGATTGAATTGGCCGCCCTCCCAATCAGTCCTCGCCCCGCCCAGGTCACCACTACTGATTTTACCACCCCACCACACCAGATAACTCAACCATACATCTGCCCCCCGCCGATCGAGATCCCCCTGCGATTTTTCTGGCAAGTATTTTAGAGCAAGTTCTTGGAATTTTTAAGATTTCAGACTCTAAAATTGATAAAATCGCCTGTAAAACAGCACTTTTTAGCTGCATTTGAACTCAATTTAGCGATTTTTGAGCGTTTTTAGGGCCCAATCCACTCCCCTAAAATTCGGGCTCAGACCCTAAAACTCCCTCCCCTTTTCGGCGGATAACCTGTTACATGTATGAGATCAACCTCACTCACCCCTACCTCCGACACAGATATGGTCAAAGAGGGACTGAGGGCTTGCTCCCTTCAAGCTCTGAGCTTCCCACTCAGGTTACCGTAACTCCCTCAGAAATGTTTTGGAAGAATTTTTTAAATCGGATATAAATGAGCTCAGAATAGCTTATTGCAATCTTTTTAACGAAAAATACGCAGAAACCTTGATTTAGCCAAAAAAACAGACTTTTTGATTTACTACACCCTCGGCCATCGCTACCCTCGAGCCCTCTCAGGACTTAAAAATCTTGCATCTCATCCTGATTTTGTAATTCCAGAAATTTTTGGACTTTTTCTGATCTAAGGCCAAATTTTCGTTTTTTTACAATTCAAATTTAGTAGTCTCCCAGAATTCGGGCAGGGATCTATTACTATCTGTTATATGTACGACCAAAAGGCAAAAAAGTGGGCTACAAATGCAGTTCACCAAAAATCGGTTGGCAGCAGAGCAGACAAATAAGTGGCACGTACAGTAGTTGGGGTCGGTATTGGGGCTCCTCAAACAGGTATATAGATGGATAGGAACCAAATAAATTGCAGTTCAATTTTATAGTAGTCGTGGCAATGTGTAGACAGGCTGCGCGGGTGACGGAGTGGAAGGCGGTGGAGAGGACGGGAAGCGACGAAGTGGTGGAGTGGAAGCGGCGTAGCAGAACGATTTGTCAAAGAAATGGCGGCTCGGTCGGCTATTAGTCGGCAATATCTATCCTATTTAGCGCACCTGTGAGACAGCGCTATGCCAGCTAAGGGAGAAGCCTGCAACGGCCGTACGCCCCTCGGCTAATCTCTGACATATGAAATTACGCTTACTACTCTGCAGTCACGCATCTCAATCTCTCTAACTAATAGCGCAACTCTATGTAGATTAGGTGGAAAGAAACCTATTTTAACTACTACTCAGTGAATTTTTGTTTAAAAACTGGCACTCAAACTGAAACTTCATCCTCAAGCGATATGGCATTGCTTCCAGGCACATGAAAACATGACGCAAGTGGCAAGAGGACGGGACCGGTGTACGGCTATTTGTATACCATATAGTTTCAAAGGCTGAGGTATTTAGCTTTTCGTTTAAAAATCAGAATTTTCATGACAGAATAGCATTGTCGGGCAAACTGCCTTTATAACTCTGCTAACTGGATCTCTTACTTGTTCAATTTTTTCAAGTAAGTTTATAAAATTATTTGTTCTTCGAAAAAATCAAGAAAGCTGTCTAAAATAATAGATTCGATAATCCTAGTTTAGTCTCGTATTTTGTGTCCTACTGGAATTTACATCAATCTTCACGATTTCTAGATATTCTAGCTAATAAGAGTTCCTCGCATATTCGTACTGTACATGGATGGGCCGAAAAATCCGGAGGCGGATGTGGAAGGTAGTCTCGGGGGGGGCATAAAAGTAAAAAAACGCCTAAAAAGCAAAAAATTCTCAATCCGGGAGGGGGGAGACGAAGGGGGGTACAAACGACCGACCGAGGAGGGGTATTGGCCGGCGAGGGGGTAAACCCCAACCAAACGCCCTCCGCGGCCCATGTATGCGCTTATTGCAGCATAATATACGGTATTAAACGGTTTCAAAATGCTGCATTGAATTCTGTTACCAGTCCCATCCCAATTAAAAATTGTCCTAGTCCATTTGGAAGAGCGAAAAAGATCGTTTAACGAAAAATTGTGTTCGCCTTGATGGTGTCAGTGCCTCTCCGAGTCTGAGGCAAGTAAAAAAAATCAGAGAGCAGGCAAACAAAAGGAGAGTGTTGGCCTGGTTAGCAATCATATATAAGATGGTGTGTTGCTACATATTTCCCTGAGTAAGAGTTCCAGTTAACAGATTTCACAAGTCTCTGCTGAACTTACAGATGTTTATTTTTAGCTGCACAGCACGTACCCAGCGCACTCCTAAAAAGCGCACACCCTGGACAGACTGAACGTGTGGCGGCATAGGAGACTTGGCTCATAAACTTTTATGGTCTCTAGACGAGAAGCTATAGCTAGTTTGCCGCAGCTACACATACAGACAATCGTATAGCAGCTCTCTCTCTCTCTCTCTCAATCTGTCAGAGGGGAGGCAAATCAGAACGGGAGTGAGTATCGGTTGCAATTGATGCTAACAGGTGAAGCCAATGAAGTTAGGGCTGGCCGAGCATAACCGGCCAATCGACGCTATATTGTTTGTGGTATGACGATAGCAATGCGCTTGAATTATTAAAATTATTGACGGCCACCGGCCGCTTTGTAATTAAGTCAAAACAATGGCGTCGGTTAAAGCGCGCCGAGGTCGTAAAGTTTTAGAGTGAAAGCCAGCTGCACTTACTCTATGGGGTTTGTACATGGAGTCTGTCTAGCTTGAGGCTTCATCCAAGAGGTTGGGCCAGTGGTCGGCACTTGCTCGATTAGGTGGGGTGCCACAGCCTGCAAAAGACACAGAATATGGACATAAAAGCAGTTCTAATTTCTTTTACAGCCGCTACGGTAGCTCCCAGACAGACCCGGCCGGCGATAAGGCTTGGGCCCGTTAAAATTAATGTCCGTTCAGTTTATTAAATCGGCAACGTCTTTGGCCCCCCTATTAGGGAAATGACTTGGCGCTGCCAATGACACTTTAACGCCACGGCTGCTAATGCGGATTTGCCTTACATAACGGCTCGTTGCCGTAATTGGCAGCAGACATAGCGCACGTAAACAAATTAAGCAAAACCCTGTGGGACTCAGTGCTACATGAGAAGGTGCCTATGCAAATTGTATCATGTCAACACTTAGAAGACCCATAAACAAACACACTCATACACCATCTTAGCCTAAATCATCTTCCTACTGTACGTATGTGAGCGTACACAGTTGTTTGTGCCAATATCAGAATAACCCCGATATCCTATCGCAGCATCTGGTACCATCAAGACCCAATGATACTTGCTGAACTTGCCAAGAAATGCAGTTCAGTCTGCCAAGATCAAAACGCACAATCACGGCAACAACATAAACCGGTGACCTTAAGAAATACAACCACTGGTCGCATAGATTAGCTGACAATTTTTGTGTCAGTTCAGTTCCCGGTATACCAAATTGGAATCGTACAAGTTCTTCTGGCCTCGAACCAAACCCCATAATGGTCCTTGGACTAGGCAGGTAAAGGGAGACTGAGGCCTTAGACTCTGACCTACTGGGAAATTCTTTGAATGAATTTTGAGTCGAAAAATATGGTTAAAGCAACCTTAAATTAGATCTAAATGAGCTCCACCTGTCTGCAAGGTAGATACGCAGTATACATTAGGTTAGTTTACGATGCCTGGGGTTTGATCTTGGCTGGACCCACCTACCAAAATGGCCGCGAGCCTCCAATCAGTAGGAATTTGACCACCCTACCCTAACCTCTTTTCTCAGCACACCTACTGTTACCAACCATGGGCTAGATTCTCGTCTGAGATGAGGGAGGTAGATAATTGAAATCATCAGTAGGCTGACTGGGTATTTTTGGCTAAAATAAAGGTTTATTGGCTTATGTTTCACTAAAATAAGCTATTTTAAGGTCATTTACATCCATTTGAAGGTTACTTTTATCATATTTTCCTGTACAAAATTCGCCTCTAGGTGGGTAAAGTCGAACTGACGAGGTAGGTCAAAGTCCCTCAGCCCCCTATGCCCATAAACGAATACAGTAGGTTAGTAGCAGAAATCCGCATCGAAAGTGTACCGTGGGTGTGTAGGAGAGAAATCTTACCAAATAGCAGTTGAGCTAAACATAGTGAGAGCGGGTTTAATGGCACCTATTTGGGTCAATCAAGTATGGTGGTCCGGACCGTTTGAAGTGTAATTTGAGGCGCTTGAAAAAGTACGAATTTTACGCTGACTGCGTTTTCCGAGAGCGCATTATTAGTCTTTGCCGAAAACCCAGATCGATACCGAAGCTGCCGTAGCAGCCAGAGGAACAGAAACCCGGACACTCGATCATCTGCTTCAATAATTCTTCCACTATTCTTTCGTCACGCCCATACACTCCCTGCCACAGCAGCAGTTTAAAAGGGAGCTACGACTTACCTGAGACTGAGCTTAAAAAATCGAGCAACTAAGTATTATTGATGAGCTGCGACTGGACGTTTTAACTGCTAAGACGCAGAAAAAAGACACCATTTGTTGAGCGCCACTGACTAACAGTTGGCAGCACCTCTCTACCTACCCACGTAACTATGCAACAGCTCATTGGTTACTTACACTACACCATACATGGAACAGGTCCGAGCCGGAGGAGGCAGTGGGTGGGGTAGGGTTTCCCGTCTGGTGGAGGCTTCTTCCAGGGAAGGGGTCCAGAATTTCAAAAAGCTCCAGAACGCCTGGAAATCGAAGGTGAGAGGAAATCCACAAACTCCCTGGCACATGTGCAGTACTGTATCGTGATAAGCACTCAGAAACAGCACCAACATACATGCACTAGGGGGGGTTTGGGGGGTTACCCCCTGCTGGAAAGGCCAAACGCCCCTCACCCCCCCGAGACAGGTTAAGGGCCCCTCGACCAAAAAATAAAAGTACCAGTAGTGGCTCCAGTACTAACAAGCTGGCTCAGAAATCACTAATTTTCACCTTAAAATTCGCTTGAAAAGCCTTTGGAAACCGAATTTGGCGTTTCCACTGCTGATATTTAAGAGAATTCGGGGTTTTTAGAAGCCATTTTTGTCATTTATTTGCTAGTTTTTACCTCTAAACCGCTATTTGGCAGCTTAAAATAGCGATTTTTAGCGTCCTTACTGAAAAAACGTGCTAAAACGCATTTCCAGGCGTTTCGAAGCTTTTTGAAATTTTGGACACCCTCCGGGCGAAAGCCACCCTCGACCCCCACCTGAGGGAAACCCCTACCCTCCCGCAGGTCGGCCCGGAGTTGATACATACATGGTGGTGTGGTGAAAACAGATTTTTAACGCAGCGCGACAAGTTGAGCATTTCAATTTCAAATCCAGTTTCTTTCTGGTCCAAATCACGTAGCGCAGTTGGGTGTAACTCAAAAAGCTTATGCCTAACAACTTCCTGAACCTCAATTCTACTGTATACCTTTTTTAAAACTTCCAGTCTTAATGAATGCCCAGACACAATCGATCAAGTCCAGATTTTTAACTACACTATGGTACAGTATGTTCTAGTACTAAACCAAATTTCTTTCAGTTTAATTTAAGCCTCTAGTACAGTATGGTTGGGAGGGCTGTCGGTGTACAAAGGTTGCTACCACCAACACTCATAAAAAGCAGAGCGGCCAATTAAGATTATTATAGGAGTTGGGCAAGTTTTTAAACAAAATAGCTTGGTGAGAGGCGAATGATCAATAGCCGATAGAGCGTCATGTAACAAGCGATCAAAAAACATAATTGCCGGGTGTGCCAGTTTTCTCTAGAGACAAGCCACCCAAAAAGCCAAAGTTGGTGCTGCTAAAAGTGAGAGCAGTTAAAAATCAGACTACTACTTACTAGCAGAGCCAAAACGCAGACGGCACCTACGTACGTAGTAGTAGATCAATCCATATAAGGCGAAAGAGCGGCTACAATTCGGGCAGACGGGCGGGCTTAGAGCGGCAAGCAGCTAGGGGCAGGCAGCGCTAACTGAAAGGCTTAATCGGTTTAAAAGTAGGAAACGAGGCAATCTTCGTCTAAAACCCGTAAAATTGCCTTAATGACTAGCGGCCGGTTAATTCGGCAGGCAGGCCGGACCCGCTTCTATCGGAGGGCGGCCGGCGCCGGTTGGCCGTCCAAGATAGGCCTCCAAATTCGATTAACACCAAGCGTCTATTATTCGCTCTAATCGACTCAGTGCGATTTACTTAGAGAACCGACTTAATAGCCTATGACAAGTGGGCTGATAGCTCGGCCCCGTCTTCTATCTGCTTCTGCCGCTCTGTACATACAGTAGCCTCTCCTATTTTCAGCTTTACCTAAGTACATACTGTATGTCTATCAAAGAGCGCATTAAAAATTGCCTAGAAATATTTCGATCTCAGTGGCGTACCCAGAATTTTGCAAAACTAGTAAAATTTTGAAGTTGCCTTGCCTCACACGACTGACCAGGAACTTGATCCATACTTGACTATTACACAGTTCTCCTTAGCTAATGTATGTTTAGCCAAGCTTGGCTGGATAAATTAGCTCAGAAAGGATATATGCCCAAGGTCTTCTATTCTACGCATAACTAGGGAACCAAATAGCCAACTATCGGGACAGGGGACTCCTTAGTCTTAGCAAACCCATTTAAAAGGTACTTATTCAGAGTGTGATATTAGCAGAAATTTATAGGTTTATAGGTCTGGTTGGGCTTCTGCCCGACAAGGACGAGAAATGTTCGAAAAATAGAATTCTGAACAAAAAAGTCAGGCGCAGGTCATAATTTGTCCACTTCTCTTAGTTCATACTTCATACCCCACAACAAAAGGGTACACACCGTACACCTCATGGGTACGCTATGGTCACTCTTATGCGAAAGGGGAACGCTGCAGGAATGAAACCTTGCCAAAAAAAGGGGAAAAGCCAGGTGGTTTAATTTCCTACCAAAAACACTAGAAAAATTGCAGTTATCAAACTTGCAAGAAACGCTATTTCAGCAAATTGTCATTTCAGCCTTAGTGAGCTTTAGAGTTTTAGCCTTATAATGGCACCATTTCTGTTCGCTTCGCTACTCTATTCAGTGAAGCCATATTAGGAGAGGTGAGAGAAAGCAGTTTAAGCAGCTGCTCAACCAATCAGAACGCCCGATTATAATGGCCAAACAGAGTTGCGTTAGGAGAACGTTGCGTCCAAGTTTGAGCGATCGAGCAGCACGGGACCTTCAAGGGTCTATTTATTAGGCGCACCGATAAACGGGCTCGGCTAGTAAATGGTGGAAATTGAAAAATTATACGCGCCTACAAAGCACAAACTATCGGTCCCCAAAGTGCCGCAAATCGCGGCCCACCATCTCCAAGCAGAGAGACAGGCGTGCAGTGTCTATGTATGCATAGAGGACATTATCGGACCATTAGAAGAGGAGACACTTTGTGCGGAGGTATCGGGTGACGCAGAACAAGCTGTTTTATCGACACAAAAGCGTCTGAACCGCCGGGGAGGGCTGTAAATGGCATCAATCAATCAAGGTGTATGGTTCGGCCCTAACACAGACATCGGCGCAAGCACAAGCACGCAGCGCTAATTAGCAGCCGGACCGTTGGTACTACCATGTTACACCATCACGTCCGATAACTAAGTGAATAGGCACTTTTTAAATTGCTCTGATTCATTGAACAAGTCGGTGTTACTAGGTACCCGCTTGGCACTATTAACTAACCCTCTGCCTTTGATCTCGGCGACCCAGGCATTTGATGGATCTAATAGTGCACCAGGCAAATCCATCTGCACAATCTAACACTACTTCTGTATTATACTGTAGAGACAATACCCGAACAAACCTATACCCAATACTTGCTCAGCCGGGCCAACAATCGTGAACTAATGGACAAACATACATGTAATAGGGGTCCCACCCAGTACCCCTCGATCGGAAGACCCCCTTCCATTTTCCTGACAAGCAATTTTTTCAGCAAATTTGCGATTTTTTATAATTTCAGACACTAAATTGCTAAAATTACCTGTAAAACAGCAAAGCACCTTTAGCTGTATTTGAGCCCAAATTGCGATTTTTGAGCGTTTTTTAGTGCCCAATCCTTAGAATTTGGGCACAGGCCCTCCCCAATCCTGAGGACCCCAACCCCCTCCCCCTCGGCGGTTGATCTGTTTGTTACATGAACTATGTGGAGAAAGATTATAGTGATTATGGTTACAGGTAAGAAGAAAGAACGTTAATTACTGGTGTGCTACCTACAAAAGCAGCCGTTATAAGAAATTATCTCAAATCCCACTAACTTGTAGTTGATTAGCGAAAAAGCTACGTAACCGTGGATCAAACGTGGAATATTTTCAAGGTCACATTGGGTACTGGGGCACAAAATACCCAATACCAGTTCGCACTCTAAACGGCACACTGTCGGAGTGGATCATTACATACACATTACACAGATCTGGTAAGCAGTGTTACATACAGTATGTAATGGATGTACACTACAATACGTAGAGAGATCTGACATCTGCTTAGCAGTCGCCGCCCGAAAATCTTGACAATCTTCCTACTTGATTTAAACAAAAAACAAGGTCACCCGCCATAGGGGAAGCGTGCTGCGGGGTTGGGTAAGTGAACCAAAATTCAGGAAATCCAGTACAGTGACAAAAATTGCTAAAAATCAGTATCCTGGGCTAAAAGTCACTAAACTGCGCTAATCGATGTTTTACAGTTAATTTTAGCAACTTTCGTTTGTGGAATTTTAAAAATTGGGTCCCTTCAGTCGAAGAGGTTCCCGATCTGAGGGTTGGCCTTTATCGGTCTTTTGGGTTGCATTATTACCCCTTTATAAACTTTAACAAAAGGAATAATAGACACCAAATTTAATGAAAATAAGGCCCTTAGGTACCTACGTACGTGCCATGGAACTCTCAAGAAACAGCGTTGTCCGCTATTTCGTTAAGATTAGACTGGTTTATTGGATACTGTAGTAGTAGCTGACTTACCGGCAAGCCGGGCTACCAAAGGACCGTCGGAACGGGATGACTGATTGGCATCTGGAATTTAATTGCCACGCGCACTGGATTGGTTGAGGGGATTGGGCACGAAATGAGCAGCTCTAAAATAAGACGCACCACTCGACGTCTGATTAGCTTGCGACTTGTTGCAAAACTTTACGAGCCAATATAAAGTGGATGGCTAATTTGAAAGCCCGGCACTAACAGGTAGACTGACAGACAGACAGACGGACTGCAAGCCAGCAAAGACAAGCAAACACGGTTCCCTCTTAATTGCTAATTAATCTAAGCCGTCAAGCGCAGTCGCTCTCTGCTAATTGGCTGCCTATCGAAGCATAAATAGCTAGCTGCTCGAGTGGTGCTAGGCAATGAGGGGAGAGGGGAGCGAGTGGTCTTTGCTTCTACACAGGACGTACTGCCGATCCATAGTGAAATTGGCAAAATTTCGTTAGATCCTTGGCGCCAATTGCGGCCCAAATTATGATTACGCGCCTATTGCGTTGGAACCATTCAGGATAAAGTGCAGACGCACTTCCCCCACTGCTTACACCGCCGCTAACAGCTACCTGCTCTTATACAGTCAGACACTTAACGCCGTTTACGGTACCGGTACCTAGGGTAGTGGTGCCATATGGTACCCCCAACCCATGGCCATGGGTGCGGGTGCCATATATGGTACGAAATCTTAACATAGTGGTACCATATATGCTACCGGTACCGGTACCAATGCGAAGGTAGGGGGTACCATGTATGGTGTCAGTACCATAAACGGCGTTAACAGCCTGACTCTAATACGCAATAACAATCCTTAAGCCGATAAACCACTATTGCTGTACCATGCGCATTTCCTTTAAAACGTACATCTCGAACAGCAGCTTAAGAGTAGAGTGCGAACAATACCTGAAAAACCCAATACCTGAGCTGAGGTCCCCAATACCCAACTTGCGTAACTGAGCGAAAAATTGCATTTCAGTGAAAATGTACATTCCAGTGGTGTTACACAGGATTTATATAACAAGGATTAAAATTTCTATACTTACTGTAAACATCGGTCAACCTTTTCGATTTTTTTCAGGTCAGTTTTTCAGTTCAACAGCGATTTTTATAGGTCCTAATTACTATTGGGTATTGGGGCATAAAATACCCAATGCCCAATACCAATACCTGGAAAACACCCCAATACACCCAATACCAGTTCACGCTCTACTTAACAGCGTACAAAATGCCAAATTCAAACTAAAATACTACTAGAAAATCACTTTCCTGTTTCTGCCTGTGCCAAAAATGACAAAAAGGAAACCGGAAATTCGCTTCCCAATACATACATGGGCGCAAAGAAGTGAAGGGTTATGAGCTGTCCATGGAGGTGGTTGGACGATGCGATTTCCAGAAAAAGTAGGCAGATCTCTAAATTTGCCGATTTCCCGAAAACAGTCCCGATGAAGGAGCCTAAACGTCCGAACGGGAAGGGCCCACCCATTTGGTATCTTCAAACCCTTTCGTTTTGGGGGTGTCGCGGCCACTTCTTTAAATGAATGTCTCTTGAAAACTTAGCTGTCGAATTTATTTAGTTGGCGAGTATTTTCCGGAAATCGAAAAATTAGCACGCCTCGATTTTTCCGGCCCATGCGTGTAAAATTGCAAAAATTACACAGCCAATTTTAACAGTTTTTGTACTATAAATAACTAGACTGATACAGCCTAATCAGTAGAGTGAGGCGCGATTTTATACGCGAAAATTAAAGCTGTTATACGTTGGTAATTTTCGTGTTTAAAATTGTATAAAATTGCGCCTCACTCTACTCATTATGTTGTATCAGTCTAGTTATAGCGGAAAAACTGTTGAAATTGGCTGTGAACACATAACATAGAAGAGCTTTACGATAAAAGACAGTATAAGCTGGGATCCTAGAAAACGGTAGCACATTAATGACTGCACTTACAGTGCTGGCTTAACTGACTTTTAGGGGTCCCTCCACTATATATTAATTAATCACTTTCTTGCTTAGGCTTAGGCTTAGGCTTCGGAGTCAACTGAATACGGTAGATAAAATTGAAATTTTTGTTAGGGACCCCTAAAAGTCTACAGTGCTAACTAAGCTAAGACAGTGGTAGTGTGAGAAGTTTAATCCGTCACCAAAAGCTCATTAGGAGTACAGACCAGAAAGGAGCCGAGTCCGACTGAATGGTAATTGCTTAGAGTGGCAGGTAGTGCGGGTGCGGCGGGGGAGACATATCCGATCGGGCGAGACAGATTTTCGAATCGGACGGCTCGTCAACGCGCACACACACTTGACTCATAAATAATTCAGCGGCCAAATAAAACGGGTCTCTCTATTAGGTAGGCACTGGCACAAATCACAACCCCTTCCTACTACCACCTACCACCACACTGTTGGGCAGAAAACAAATCATAGGGCTGGGCCGGGTGAATTTATTGTCACGCCTTTTACCTACTACTACCTATTTGCATAGACTAATGCAGTGGGCGGCGTGTAACGAATGACTATTTAGACAGACAAGATGCACCGACCGAGAGCCTGATTAGTATGCAAAAAGATATCAAAATAGAATGGTGCTTGCTCGGATGTCCGTTTAATCAACTCCACTGCTCTCTATTCACCTTTTTAGGCGCATTGATTTTTTACAGCACCCGCTCTTGGGTCTTCACTTCATTAGGACACGGAAATTGACTCCCGAGTCTTTTTCTAGGCCCATTCTGCTTTCCTTCCTAAGCTGCTCTCTTTTCAGTTCTGTAGATTCTTGCTCGGTCTGCTTAGAAAGCTTGATTTAACTCATACGTAGTTAGGGTTCTGCCCCCAGCCCCGACTGTCGGAACCCCCCCCCCAGCCGGTATTTGGGGCTCTGTAACCCAGAAACCTTATTTTGGGTTGAAAAGTACAAAAATTCAGATCGCCCAAATACAAACTGACGAATAAAATAGGGTTTCAAGACTGTTTTCGATCCCAAATTTGGGTTTCAGAAGGGCTAAACAGGGGTTCCAGACTATATAAACCCTATTCAGGGTTTCAAAAGCCCTAATTTGGGTTTCTGAAACCCTAAATAGGGTTCTGCAACCGTAATTTGGGTTTCTAAGGCCCTAAATAGGGTTCCGTCGTAACCCTATTTTGGGTCTCAGACGGAAGCCTTAATTAGGGTACCTGAGTCCCTAAATAGGGTTCCAGAATCCTAATTTGGATTTCTGAAAACATAATTAAGGTTCTTAAAACCCTACACAGGGTTCCGCAAAACTTCTTTTTGGTTTCTGAAACCTAAGGTTAGGTTAACCATAAGAAGAACTATAGGGTTTTTGCTCCTCTTTCTCTCTATAATCGTTTGTTTTTCTGGTAATTAATGCATGCACCGTTTCTCCTTTCATCTTCTTAGCTAGTACTACCTATAACACAAGAAACAGATTTATATAAGATAGGTATCACTTCACTTGCACTAAATAAAAGTACAATATGTAGCTTCAAGCCAACCTGTTCAATATCCAGCAACTTTTAGCAAACCAAACCGAGTTGAATTGCATTTTATGTTAATTGAAAGGCAAATATCTCGTTTCGTTCGTTGTTTTCCTTCTTTCTGCGCCTTCGTTTTGTTAAAAATAGTTGTAGCGGGAAAGTTTCCCGCTTTACAGTAAACAAGCGAAAAAAATTGAAACCACGATCGGGAAAAGGTAAAAATGTGTAAGTACATAGGAATAATGGATACTAACAGTTTGACATCGTACATGTACGATTTTTAGCTTCTGAGCCAACTTTGCACGTTTTTAACGATCTTTAGCCCGCCCAGAATACTAATTTTTGGCTTTTTTGAGCAAATTTTACCAACCTACAATGTAATGTCCGCGGTCTGATTTTAGGGTTAGCTATGTTACAGGGTCCGCCAAAAAACCAACCCACCATATTTTCTGCTGTAGCAACCGATTTGAAAGAATCCTTTTTAAATGAGAGACAAATAAATTCCTGAAAGATTGATGTAACGTTTATTAAGATAGCCTGCTTGGTTCCTGAGATATTCGTCCTCAAATTTAATACAGATTTTGGTAATGAACAAGAGTGATAACGAACAAAACCTAGCAGATTTTTTACTTTTGCAACAATGAATCTTAACCGATTTGAATGAATCATTTTTTGAATGAAAGATTGATAAATTCTTCAAAGATTGGTGCAATTCTTATTGAGATTCACAGTTTAGTTCTTGATATATTTGCCCTCCAAGTCGAAACAGATTTTGGCAAAGAACAAGGGCGATTCCGTTGCATTTCATAATAAAGCAGATTCCTACTGCTGGGGCCAATGATACTTTAGTGTTGAAGTAAACCGAGTTTCTGTGTCACCAGTGAAGCCTCCAATAGCCCTTAGCAGTAGCAGGAATCCCCTTTTTTACGAAGTGGAGAATAATAAAAAATCCCTCTTGTTCACTGCCAGAATTACTGTTTTAACTTTGAGAGCCAATATCTCCGGAACTACACTGTATGCAGAGTACATTAATGAAAATTTCAGCAGTCTTTTAAGGATTTCTTTATCTTTCATTTAAAAAAGGATTCAGTCAAATCGGTTGAGATTTGCGGTTGCAACAGCGAAAAATCTGCTGGGTTGTTTTTTAGCGGACCCTGTATATATTACCCAAACAGTGATGTATTCAAAAGTGGTGTAGGTAGGGTAGGTTAGGTACACCACGGATGCGGTGAAGGTAGGAAGAAAAATTTGAGGGAAACTATGAAACGCGAAACGAATAAATTATGTACTAAAACTGTCGATTTCATGCTCATACAGTAGCATCTGAAGGCAAATTATCTACAAAGTTTTCTTCAAACCGGCCTGTTTAAACTGATAAACATTTTATTTCTGATGATGTTATTCTCATAAGGCCTTTTAAACACGTTTCGAAGGCTATTTTAGTTTTTCAAAATTTTCTTGCCCTGGTAACTTCAAACTTTTACACCCGTGCAAAATCCTGGATACCCAAAACACCCCTCCCGTTTCGGTGAATGACCTGTTACTAATAAGGTAGTTTTGAAAATTGGATTCTAAGCATTTTCAAGCTTTTTTACTCTTGAGCCGCGCCATGGCCCAAGCCACCCAGTACGCCTCTAAATTGGTTTTTTGACCTCCAGCCTCTTTTAACGGGCAATGTATAATTAGAAGTTGACTAAACACCGCATACACGTACGTACGTACTTTAGCAATGGCTATCCACGTGTTGGTAGCTACAGTGTTACTGCTTGCGTCAGGGTTCCACAGTTCCAGCTCCGCCTACATTCGGTCGAGGCGCTATTGGTCGAGCAGCCAGCCAATCAACGTGCTTCGTTCCGATCTCTGGTTGTGCTGCAGCTCCAGTGTGCTGTGTTGCGACCTGCTGAGAATGCAGGAACGGATGCCCTCTTACTATTTGCCGGAATGAGGTTTTGCATGCTATGTACACAGCAGCTACTTGTACATGCTTGCAGTGTGAATAAATTGTACGCTTATTGAGTCGAGTGTCTTTAGCTAAATCACCCATCTTTTCTGTTTCAGTTCGACGTTGGCCAGTTGCCAAAAGAATTAACAAATCCTCAGAATCTTTACTCTCAAAGTTTCAGCCACGTCTGTCACTTGAACCACAAATTATGCACTTCCATGCGTCAGTCGTCCGTCACTTTCTAGTACAGGGGGCTATTTATGTACTGTATGTATCCGGGATTTTGTCTACTGAAACTTAACCGTAAGTTTCAGCAACCCTTTTAAGTGTTGCCATTTCTTCAGTCTATTATTGTATGCATGCAGCGCTTGCAATCAAGCTATTTCGCAATAACTTAGCTGTGCTACTGATATTCACAGCCTTCTAGTAGATTTTAAACAATCAAGTGGGTAGATATTCGTAACTCGCGCTAGAGAAAATCATCCCCCGTTCGAACGTGCGACCAAATTCTGAACACTAAATTGGGCGGCTCACCTACGCGGCCGTTTAAAAACCGCATTTCTCTAATTCTTCATGAAATCAAGTGCGGTTTTTGCCGGCCCCGTCACAACGGGCCGGCTATATGTTGGCCCGCTCGTTTTTGTGATTCAAAATTTGCAATGGTTTTGCAATTTTACGCGAAACAGCTAAGATATATTGTTTGTCTCTGGCCAAAGATGTGCTTTTTATTCCGGTTTTTGAATGATCAATTAATTAGTGAGAAAATCGTGCAAATGTAATGAGCTCTATAGCCGCCTCTATTATTAAATCTGGGGTGGACGAGCGCAAGCTGGCGTCCCTTATCTGTGTAATCTAATCGCTTCTGAGCGCAGGTCTGCCATTGCGGCAAAGCACACGCTCCTGCTAGGTTAGCCTAGCTCCGTGCTTTTGCTGCAACGTTGAGCCTCTGCTTGACAGAAAGCCTCTCTTAAGGAGAGCTGCAGTTTCGACGGAGGCACACGACTCTGCTGGGTCCCTTCCTAGCTCCCGTGCTTTCCTGTCGCGTCGACAGCATCTGTTCGACGTTAAACTGCATTTCTGTCGGCATTGGCACACTTATTGCCATGTTTTCCCAGCTCCGTGCTTTTGTTGACACACCTGAGCCAGCTAGTGCAGTGGCACACGAATCTGCTGGGTAGTTCCTAGCTCCGTGCCTATCTGCCGCGTCGACAGCGTCTGTTCATGTATGGCTCTGTTCGGTGTTAGTCGGCTCTAGCACACGATCTTGCTGGGTTAACTGGCTTTGTGCCTTTCCTGACGTCATTCTGATACAAAAACGATAAGGAGTAGCACGAAGTTTTGTGCAGAAAACGCTGGTTCAGAGATTGATTTGACTCAAAAGCAGAAGAAAACGCTGGTTGAGAGCTTGGTTTGATTAAAAAAACAGCAGAAAAACGCTGGGTCAGAGCTTGATTTGACTAAAAAACAGCAGAAAACGATGGTTGAGAGCTTGATTTGACTCAAAAGCAGCAGAAAACCCTGGTTCAGAGATTGATTTGACTCAAAAGCAGCAGAAAACGCTGGTTCAGAGATTGATTTGACTCACAAGCAGGAGAAAACGCTGGTTCAGAGATTGATTTGACTGAAAAGCAGCAGAAAACGCTGGTTCAGAGCTTGATTTGACTCAGAAAGCAGTAGAAAACGCTGGTTCAGAGATTGATTTGACTGAAAAGCAGCAGAAAACGCTGGTTCAGAGATTGATTTGACTGAAAAGCAGCAGAAAACGCTGGTTCAGAGATTGATTTGACTGAAAAGCAGCAGAAAACGCTGGTTCAGAGATTGATTTGACTGAAAAGCAGCAGAAAACGCTGGTTCAGAGATTGATTTGACTCACAAGCAGGAGAAAACGCTGGTTCAGAGCTTGATTTGACTCAGAAAGCAGTAGAAAACGCTGGTTCAGAGCTTGATTTGACTCAGAAAGCAGTAGAAAACGCTGGTTCAGAGCTTGATTTGACTCAGAAAGCAGTAGAAAACGCTGGTTCAGAGATTGATTTGACTCAAAAACCAGCAGAAAACCCTGGTTCAGAACTTGATTTGACTCAAAAAGCAGCAGAAAACGCTGGTTCGGAGATTGATTTGACTCAAAGGCAGCAGAAAACCCTGGTTCAGAACTTGATTTGACTCAAAAGCTGCAGAAAACGCTGGTTCAGTGCTTGATTTGACTCAAAAGCTGCAGAAAACGCTGGTTCATACCACTACATCGCTGCTGACTGGCAAATGGGCGGCCGTAAAATTTCGAAAAGTCAAGCGGGCTGGGCCAAGCAAGATGTAGCCAATGGTGAAGCTGAAGCATTGACTCTTGCCGCCGGTCCTAACTCAGTCAGCAAAGCTGTACAGCTCCAGTGTCACAAGGCCAGTGAAGACCTTCTATCATTGGAGAATAAATAGCATGCATGTTGTGATTTGTATACTGTATGTATTGTGTCAGGCTTTATACTCTTCCTGCCATCTGAAAGTACAGTATGTTAAGTGCAAGTGTTTCAATGTAACGGTATTGTAAGTCAGTTCTGTTTGCTTTTGGTGCTCAGGTCGATGAACGTTTTTCATTTGTTTAATCGGTTTTTGTGTTTATACTGTGCATGCGTATGTTTTAGTGTACATTTATAGAACAGAATATTGCCTTCACTAACAGGCAAGCAGTGCATTTAGATCAGCTTTGTTACCTTTGGGCCGGCTTAAAATTTGATAATTTTAGCCCCAAAATGAGCACTACAGTATGTAATAGAACACCTTTTTTGATATGCTGCTTGTTTGCATAAATTATCGCATCCGTTCATGTAATTGCCGTTTTAGCAAAATTTTTACTTGTAACGCGAACTATTCAAATCTAGTGCCATAACTAAAAATGGCCAAGTGCGAAAAGCTCTTCGGAGACGGTGTTTCAAATCGCGTTTTACAAATTTTTCATGAAATCAGATGCGGTTTTATAGCGTATACCATATCCGGTCACGCTATCGGTCATTTTAGCGTATTTTCGTAGTCGTAACGCGAATTATTGAAAAACTTTCTGATACTTTCCCGAAATAAAAAATTATAATACCTTAAATTATAAAAAATTAGCCCAAAAATTCGGCTAAAATTGCTCAACTTGCCTGTAAAACAGCAGTTGTTTTTTAGCCGTACGTACATAAGTGAGATGCCTGAATTAGCGTTTTTCAACGACTTTTAGTGCGATTTTTACGCGTTTTAGTACTCTAGCCATGAATTTGGGTTTTTCGGCTCAAACTTTCTTGCATTCGGTGTGCCGCACCGCTTTAGGAAAATCATGGGGGCCAAATGGCCTTTTTTGGAGCCAACTATAGTCTGTTCAAAAAATAAGGTTATTTTTGAATAACTTTTTTGGGAGGCCTCGGAGCGACTTGAGCCTCATAACCAAAGTTGTAGACTAGGTCGAGCTCCGGTCTGTGGTTAATGCTAATCTGCGCTACGTTTACTCTGAACACTAATTTGCGCAACGTAAAAAAATGAGCTTCTTTCCTAATTGCGAACTAAATGAGATGACTGCAGAATTCGATTCTAGAGTCCTTGGCGACTCTAGAATGATGCTTTCATGACGTGTCTAGGCCAAACCGATCCGGAGATATGGTCAAAGTTTGCAAAAATCGCGAAAAATGACGTTTTTTTTGAAAATTTCACAAAATAGGGGGAAACATAGGCAGACCGTCAGATTTCATTCACGAAGTTTCAACCAAATCCGACGATCTGCCTATGTTTCCCCCTATTTTGTGAAATTTTCAAAAAAACGTCATTTTTCGCGATTTTTGCAAACTTTGACCATATCTCCGGATCGGTTTGGCCTAGACACGTCATGAAAGCATCATTGTAGTCGCCAAGGACTCTAGAATCGAATTCTGCAGTCATCTCATTTAGTTAGCAATTAAGAAAAAAGCTCATTTTTTGACGTTGCGCAAATTAGTGTTCAGAGTAAACGTAGAGCATTAACCGCAGACCGGAGCTCGACCTTGTCTACAAGTTTGGTTATGAGGCTCAAGTCGCTCCGAGGCCTTCCAAAAAAGTTATTCGCAAAAAACCGCCAGATCGCATATTTTTTTAACAGACTTTTTATAAAAAAAAATAAATAAATAAATAAATAAATAAATAAATAAATAAATAAATAAATAAATAAATAAATAACACGCCCCAACTCTCTTGTCCTTTCGTGTGGATGAGCGGTTACGTATGATTGTCTGCCAAGCTGAAGCTACCAGTCTCCTAAGAATTGTAGTTAGCTGGCTGGCACTTGTCCAAGAAGGACAAACAAGGTAGGCAATAATTTCTGTTTGCCAAGTGGGAAAGCCGATGCCAGCAGTAGTGAGGCAGTTTAGGTCTATTATCACGTGCCACTAAATTAATATCGAGCTGGCTATAGTATCGGTGGGTATTAGCCGGTTTTCCAAATGGTCTGTCTCTCCAGATAACTCGGCTCTCACTCTAATTGCACCCTCGCACGCCCGCCATTAATCCGAAAAGACGCCATCGACCGGTCAACTCCGATTTCCACTGTCAATGGCCAACCGCACTCTCAACCGCGACTTCCACTGCCTCTTTTATGGCTCCTTGGGAGTATTGGGACTAATAGCCAATTTTGTAGCTGTGCTCGTCTTGCCCGCTTGTAAGCTGACTGTCTCTGTGTTTCTGTTGATGCGAGCACAGTGTCTCATGAACTTTTTGGGTCTTTGTATGACACTGGTGGCTCTCACCTCTCACTATCTGGCCGCTAAGCACCGACTTTGGTACGAAATTCCCGGCCCGCTTATGGTGGTGGGACTGTACAGTCAGTTTGCACTTCAAATCGTGATGGCCTTCAATCGTCTGTGTGGTAAGGTTTTTGTTTTTTTTAAAGCAGAGTCTGTTTATGCGATAATTTCATATAGTGTCCGGTGTCCTAGTAGCACACCACTAATTAGCTTTCAATCCTTATATGTATCTAAAGTTAAAAAATTCTGATTTTTTTGCCATTTTTAATGGTTCCAATGTAACTACAGTATATGCTAATGTTCAATACATAATAATAATTCAATACAGAATGTAACTGCACAATGAATGCGTTGGGTATTGGTGTATTGTAGGCGTCTGGTATTGTTGGGATTGGGTATGTGGTGCGCTGTAAATGGGTATTTGTGGTATTGGGATTGCGTATTGGGTATTGGTGTATCTGGGTGTCTGATATTGGCATACATGTAACAGCTCCGGGCCGACCTGGGGGGAGGGGGGTAGGGGGGTTTTTCCTCAGGTAGGGGGTCGAGGGGGGGTTTCGCCCAGGTGGGGGGGCCCAAATTTCAAACAGCTCCAAAACGCCTAGAAATGCGTTTTTAGCACGTTTTTTTCAAAAAAAACGCTGAAAATCGCTATTTTAAGCTGCCAAATAGCGTTTTAAAGCTAAAAACAAGCAAAAAATGACAAAAAGAGCTTCCAAAAACACGGATTTTTCTTAAATATCAGCAGTGGAAACGCCAAATTCGGTTTCCAAAGGCTTTTCAAGTGAATTTTAGGCTAAAAATTAGTGATTTCTGACCCAGTTTGTTAATACTGGATACACTACCACCACTTGTATTTTTTGGTCGGGGGGGGGGGGTCCCTTAACCTGTCTCGGGGGGGGGGTGAGGGGGGGTTTGGCCTTTCCAGCAGGGGGGTAACCCCCCCCAAACCCCCCTAGTACATGCATGGATATTGGTATTTGGTTGGTATTAGGATAGTTAGTAGCAGATGGATGTTTTTCGAAGAACCTGGCTTTTCATTTTTTTTCGGTTTTTTCCAAAATCGCGGAAAAACTCCAGTTCAGGTTCTAAGTGTCCTAGTCTAATCTTGTGCTTCCAAATGCTTTCTAACACCTTCTTGTGTTCTTTCAGGCCAAAAAATATAGGTGTTTTATTGATATAAACGGCGAAACAAACAGGCATGAAACGCTGGTGAGGGAGGTACCGTTAGTAAGCACTATATGCAAATTTTCTATCAGCAATCTGATTTTTTGTCTAATAATGCAAAATTTAGGCTTTTTGCTTTTTTCTAAGTGTTTGGAGACAGTTTGGCTGATTGTATACCATGAAACACCATTCTTTGACTAAAAATGACTATTTAGTTTGAGTTTTTTCTGCAAAATATTTTTCCGACCCTGAGGAAAAAACGGTTTTTTTTGGAAAAAAACGAAAAAACACCTGAAAAAAATATAGCTCACATATCCGTGGTTAATACCGCACTGGGTATGGAGTATTGGTGTTTTTGAGGTGTCTGGTACGGTACGTATTGGTATTGGCGATAGTACTGTACTGAGTGTTGAATGTTGGTGTATTTGGGGTGTTTGGCATATTGAGGTATTGAGTTTTCAATTATTGTTCTCATCTCTAAAAAGAGAACAACTGATATTTCAGTCTTTTCAAACAGATGTTACCCGGCCGGTCTGAAAGCTGCGCATACTAAATTTCTCATTCTGCTCTCTGTACTCTACGGACTGCTGCATGCCTCAGTCTGCTCGGTGCTATGCCACTGTCGAATCTCCTACGACCGAACGTGGCAGAAGTGGATTTACGAGGGTCTGGACGCCGATCTGAGACACAAAACCACGCTGGCTAATGACTTGGTGCTGCTGCCTCTGCTCATCGCCTGCTATCTGGCTACCTTGTTTGAAATGCGAAAGTTTGGGTCAGTTTATTCAACTTTCATGCCTACCAGTGCCACTTTGCCAGTCTGTCCATTTTGAAAGTGCCAGAGTCATCTGAATGGCAGAAGCATAAACACTTTTTAAACTAAAAATCTCGACTACGTACGCAACATCACAGACCAAATTATGCCTTTATGTTTCTGCTTTTCTGCTTTAAAACTATTTCTTTTGCAGACAACAGCTCAGTGGAGACGAATTGAGATTGATCGAAACGAAACGCGAACGGAAAGTGTTCGCGCAATTTTTTACTATTGCTTGTTCCTGGCTGACGTATGGATTATTCTACAGAACCCTCTACTTCTTCCCCACCCTCCAGACTGAATTAGTGGTGGCCTTAACCGAGATACTTAGATTCTGGATTTTCCTGGTCGATCCAGTCACCTACTTTATTTACATGAAGGCATTCAGAAGACGGGTTCTCTTCTGGAAGAAAGGCCGAAGCAGAGATGAAATCGAGTTGAAATTTAGAAAAATGGCCGCAATTCGGTACCAGAGTCGGTTGTTGTTAGGCTGAGGAGATATTGATTTATTTTCGCAGTACTAATCCTCTACCGGCCTCATTACTCTAAAACACAAGTACTATGTACGTAGTAGCAGCTCCAGTGCTAACAAACTGGCTCAGGAATCAGTAATTTTTAGCTAAAATGCGTTTTGCTATGGAATGTAGTATCCGGAGTTGTTAATCAAGACATAAAAATAAAATATAGCTAGATCTTCATCATTTTTTGCTTCTTTTTGGCTGAAAACGCGATTTGGAGCCTTAACCCATCTGAAAACGCATTTCCCTGTTTCAGAGCTTTTTGAAAGTTTTTGAACCCACCAAAGACTGGCAAAACCTCACCCGGACCAGTTTAATGTTCGCAAATTGTACGTACAACTATTGTAGATCACAATCAAATTCGATCGTTCGACTGCAGCTAAAATTCTGATAAAAACTCGATAAATCGAATCGCTTACAATTGGTCACTACAACTTTTCTTAGCGATGAACAATTGTTACACAAGTCGGCCAAGCCGTGTCCCGATAAAGTCGAAACTCCGTTTAGCTCTAAACTTTCCAAATCAGTTCGCTTCAGCGCGTCAATCAGTTTCTGCTCGGGTAGTGTTTCGTCCAGTAAAGCTGTAAGTTGGTGCCGATAGCTTAGTCTGGCAAGTTTCGGACAAGTGTAAATCAATTGCCAAACAAGCTGACTGGCAGATCGTTCGGAAAGCGATAAATCCAGCGATTCCAGCGTTAAGCAGCAACTCTGCAAGATTCGACAAAAAACCGCGTCCATTCTATCAATGTCCAACTCCAAATGTCGAACTAGCGCCAACTGGTGGCAGTCACCGAAAACTGTCTGCAGATCATTTTTTATCACGGTCGGAAAGTCGAGAACTGAGCAAATCTGCAGTCCAATTGTGTTTATTCTTCGCAGTTGGGCTCGTAGAGCTGTAGCAAAGTTTTCTGGACGGATCTGCACGTAATTTATGGCCACATATTCGGTAGAAACCAATTCAATAGTTCGGTTGTGACCCCAGACCGACTTCATTTGAAGAAGATCGAAGAATCTTTGACATACTTGTTCCAATTTTAGCCTTTCTGGAATGTCCGATAAAGAAAATATTTGAAGCAAAACGTTGTCTGGTAGTAGTAATACGTCCATTTTAAGGTTCATGGACGGTTTTTAACCAGACAGCTCGTGCTAGCAGAACAGAAGTACTAGCTAGTGCTTACTCGTGCACAGCTTAAAACTTTTGGCGCCTCGGTTTAACAGAACCTCTAAAAACGAGGAGTTGAGTGAGTTACGGAACGCGCTCGATCGATTGAAGATTGTTAAAAACCCTGGAAAAGTGCAGAGTGTCCCAAAATCACATCATTTCTATCTATTCTATCTACTTCGTGCAAATGACCTAAAATTTGGAGCGTACGAAAATGTGAAAGGTGCGGGTTCTGGTGCACCAAACTTCAACACATATTATCTTCTGAAATTTCAGCTTTCCATTTTTGCCGAAACAAAACAACAGCCGGAAGAAATTTTGTCATTTTTGGGACACCACGTAGAAAAGTCATTATTTTTAAAGAAAAATTCAATAACTTGCACAATTACTGAAACAATGCAAATATCGGAGAGAGAGAAAGCAGCAAAAAAAACGCCGTTTTGTCGACTAATTAGCTTTCTTTGGCTACGCATGAGAATGTAATGGAATCCAACCGAAAGCAAACTAATCATATTTCTTGTTTACTTACACACGATTCTATCTGCTACATAGCTGGCTTCCTTAGCTCCGTCTGTACAGACAGACAGACAGGCAGAGAGACATGGCGAAAAGCGAAACACTCAGAATTGCCATTCAACCGTGGACGCCTCTGGTCTACCCCTGTGCGCAAGCTAACGGCCAATTAGGAAGAAGTCACACGTGTCAAAAGGCCGGTAGAGACTCGGAATTGCTGCTGATCATCCTACAAACAATGGGCTTGGCTTATGAGATTGTCGACGCTCAAACTGAGTCATGGGGCTCGTTGCAAGATGACGGTGGATGGTCCGGGCTGCTCGGTCAGGTACTATCTACTACATTTTTGGTCTATAAATTTGGTAAGCTGTTAAGGATTTGCGGGTGCAAAATATTTTTCCAGTGGAACAATTAATAAATTTAAACGCTCTACAGTATATAGTCAAGCGGAGTACGAGAACAATACCAGGAAAGTCTTCAGTACCTCTGACAGACAAAGTCACAAAAGACATGGGCAATGGGGCTGAGCAAGGGGTTCCACCTCTCAGGTTCTGACCTACGCTTCAGGAACTTTTGGAAGAATGTTGTATTCATAAAAGTAAGTAAGCCTAAAAATTAGGATGTACAGGGTGTGCCAAAAAAACAACCCAGCAGAATTTTTGCTGTAGCAACCGCAAATCTCAACCGATTTAAATGAATCCTTTTTTAAATGAAAGATAGATAAATTCTTGAAAGATTGATTTACCATTTATTAAGATAGCCTGCTTAGTTCCTGAGATATTTGTCTTCAAAGTCAAAAAAGAGATTTTGGCAACGAACAAGAGTGATAAAGAACAACCCAGCAGATTTTTTACTTTTGCAACCATGAATCTGAACCGAATTGAATGAACCCTTTTTTGAATAAAAGACTGATAAATTCTTCAAAGATTGGTGCAATTTTTATTGAGATTCACAGTTTAGTTCTTGAGATATTTGCCTTCTAAGTCGAAACTGATTTTGGCAATGAACAAGAGCGATTCCGTTGCATTTCATAATAAAGCAGATTCCTACTGCTGGGTCTAATGATACTTTAGTGTTGAAGTAAACCGAGTTTCTGTGTCATCTGTAAAGCCTCCAAGAGCCCTTAGCACTAGCAGGAATCCGTTTTATTACGAAGTGCAGAACAATTAAAAAATCCCTTTTGTTCACTGCCAAAATCACTGTTTTGATTTTGAGAGCCAATATCTCAGGAACTAAGCAGAGTGCATTAATCAAAGTTTAGCAATCTTTTAAGAATTTATTTATCTTTCATTTAAAAAAGATTCATTCAAATCCGTTGAGATTTGCGGTTGTTACAGCGAAAAATCTGCTGGGTTGTTTTTTTTGGCACACCCTGTAAATGAAGAACTCAAAATTGCTTATTTTAACAAAAATACGCCAAAAATCTTGACCAAAATTGGACTTTTTGCTTAAAACCTCTTAGCCAAGAATAAGTATTGGGTGGACACTTACTGTGGCAGAAAAGTCTACATATTCAGAATCTAGTTAAAACTGAGTTTGTTTAATTTGTTTAGATTCTATCGGACAACATCACAACTCTGATTCCGAGCTGGGTAATGACTCCATCTCGTCTGAAGACTTTCAAATTCTCCCAGCCGATCGAGCAGTCCCAATTAGTATTTCTGGTGAAGAAGCCTACGGCCGATTTTGCCGACGCCGCCTTTCAAGTCTACACCGTGTTCCGCGCCGAACTCTGGTTGGCCATACTGTTTGTGTTCGTGCTATTTTTGGGACTGCTCAAAGTCTCCCACGGACTACTAAAATCGAACAAATTTGCTTATGTGCACAGTTGGGAGTACTTTCGAGTGAGCATAGATCACGGTTTCAAAGTGCACCACAGTTCGGCGGCTCAATCCAACTCAAAAACTGGCAACTTTCTGGCGCTGCAAGTCGGTCTCATGTCTGTCTTGTTCTTCGCTTTTTATCAGTCAATTTTGCCCACCTTTCTGGTCTTCAATTCCTATGACAAACCGTTTGAAAGTGGCGCTCATCTGGTGCAATTGATTAAGAGGAGAGAGCTCAGTTTGGTGGTTCCTATGGGAGAGGCTCATTGGTTTGCACACGAAGTAAAAGTGTCCGATCAGCCATTCTTCGTTAGTCTTAGAGATGCCCTACTAAACAATCCGATAATTGTTAAGGACAATTTGACTGAATTGTTAGAGTCAGTGGCTAATGATAATTATATCTTCCCTACCGACGAGCCGACAGCCCGTTATCTGATGGACAAATACTGCTACCACAGCGCTTTATCTGTGATTTATTGGCACGAAACTATAGGCAACCCTCCGCGATTTCAACTGGGTTTTGTGTTTGGTCAAAACTACAAGTTCCTGCACCGATTTAACGAAGGAGTGATGTTGAGCTTGACTAAATTGGACAGTCTGAATATAAAGTATTACGGCAGCGAGCGCTCGATCTGCTATCACCATTCGCTCGAGACTCCTCAGTACAAAAAACTCAACTTACGACACCTAGCAGGAGCATTTCTCTTGCTTTTACTTGGCCAATTGTTAGCATTGTTTGCTGTGATTCTAGAATTTTTGAGTCATGTCGAGTTGAAAGACTGCCGACCACATGGGTGGTCCGGGTCTAGAACTTGTGATCGACAGGTGCAAACTGATCCAGTTCGAATTATGGAATAATAAAGTTCAGCTGCAATTAATTGGACTCATTAATTGGATGGGAGAGCGAACGCCTGTGGCGCAGCTTTCAGATTCAATCCAATCTCATTGCTTTGGTGGCATTATTTTTGTCGACCTATGGAAACAATGCGCGCCATTTTTCTCTTCTCCCTGTTTCTTGTGTTTCAACTAGAGACCGGTGCGCAAGCTTGTAAGCCAAAAATAGAAAATTGAAGCCTTCTTCAGACGAACCAATGTCGCAGTCATGTTTTTTGACGGTCATGTTTTGTCATGACGGATTTGAGATGTTTATAAGGAAACACTGATCTGACAGTGAAGAAACAATTTTGTAAAGTTTGGAGAGCAAAAGTCTATACTCAATCAAGTATAGTGAACGGCCGCTGGCACAGTTAGCGCAGTGGTTTAGGCCGCAAAGCCACTGTGCGCGACGTCGTTCGCTCAACCTCTCGGCGCGGCAAGTTTCTTGGTCGTCGGCACAAAGCTCTACCCAGGCCACCGAATACTGGTGACAGCGAGTAGGTCAAACGGGAACCGACTGGATTTCTGCCGTTGCGCCGAAGCCGCTCCAAAGCATGCCACGTTGGAGGAGAAGATCAATGACGTCTGGAGTTGTCCAGGGAAAACAACTAGGCCTGGGGGCCTCTCGCACGCCAGGGGTGCACCAAGCAGACGTTGGGAGCCGACATAATCATGACGTCAACGCGCCAGGCACTCCCTTAGTACCTGGTGCCCAACAGCATGGCTAGAGTGGCTGGCAGTGATAGAAGGGAAACGTCCGAGATGACGAACCACGGGCGTCGCGAAATGGACCACATACGTAGTTCTGATTGTAGGCCGGCGAACTACGGAGTTGCGAAATGGGCTGCAAAGGCCTGATCGTAGTTCGTCGGTCCCCCGTCACTGTCAGTTTTCTTTGCTTCGTCTACTGAGGGATAGAGGCATTTGTCGGTCTGAACGCTTCAATTATCACATTTATTATGTGTGTGTTCATTTAGCTAACGAGATGCCGAGTCCATTCTATCGCGATGCATGGTTAATGCTGAAGCATAAACACCCAGAAAGTAAAAAGGCGCTGGTCTTCTTTCCCAATGCTAACCAATACAACAAAATGGGTAAACTAATTTTTATTAAAGCTTCGTTGAAAGATTCATAACTGGAATATTGTCTTGCAGCAGCGAAACGATTCGTCATTCCCGGGGTTTATCGTGACATGTTAGTTGAGAATGACTTTGTGAAGAAACATTGAAGAAACGGTTAATTGAATCGTTCAGACGAACAAATGCTTATGTCCATTAATAGACAAGGGAGAAATTTCTTCTTCCTTCAACTCAAGATATTTGCAATATCCACCAGTTACGCTGCACATAGAGCCCTGGACGTTTGACTAAAAACCTAAAAAATCCCGAAAAACGTGATATTTATTCATCTGAACGCTTCACTAATTTATTGCCATTTGCTTACAGTACAAATTCTTACTTAATCTATCTACTGTAGTAGCCAGAGTAAAAGTAATTCTACATATAGTAACAAATGAAGAACGCCTAGAATATTGTTTTTTTTTTAATTTTCTTGGATACCAAGTACAATGACACAACACAACCATAGGAACAAGTAGTAAACACAGAAAAATCTTGGAGGGTGAATGAATTAAAAATCAGAGCTCTCAGACAAAATCTTTGCATACACAATATACCCGATAGAGTTTTGGTTGACGGTACGCAGTTCTTTAGCTAATGAGCAGTTCAGGGAAATCGGGTGGTAACTGAAGAAGGTACATAGAGGCTCCAGATGACAGGCTGTAGCACAGAGATTCACTCCACTCGCTTCTAATGTCAGAAACGTCGAGTTTTCTCTGATTTTAACATTGACACCGATGCGGTAAAACTTGCTTATCTGTTTAGCTTAAAGTTAGGAACAGTTCTACTAACATGTAATACAAGCAACAGAGGCACCAACATACCTGCGTGACCAAAAGTTTCACCACAAAAACACAACTGGCCGCGACATACGTAGACTGTGGATTTTGGACACGGCAGCTCTGAAACATCTGTTATGCATTCGTAAAGAAATCTGAAAAATGCTAGTAGGTACCAGAAACAAAGGTGCAATTGCGTCCAGCAAAGCCTTCTCCACACAAACAAGTATAGTTCTGTTTTCCATTGATACAAGTTGCTCCATTCGCACATGGATTGCTGTCACAAATAGGCTTCACTGAAACTTGGTGGTTTAGTTTAGCTGTTCACGTGCCTCCATCATCATACTAGGGGTTGCGTTGTAAACCCTCATAAAACACTGAATTGACTCTGCGCCCACACGAGTTAACACAGAAATAAGGAAATGTTTTGTCATAAAACGGTGTTCACGGGGCACCGTTCTGAGACATGCTTAAAATTTGCTGTGCCTGACACAAAAGTGGCACTATCTGTTACAAGGAGGGGGTCTATAGGGGGTCTAGGGGTCTCTTAGGGCTTAAATTACATATATGGTACCGGTACCTAGCGTAGTGGTAGGTACCATATATGGTACCGTCACCATATATGGTACCGGCACCTTATATGGTGTCGGTATCATAAACGGCGTTAAGACTGTATAAGAAGGTGTTTTAGGAGCCTTCTTGTCGTTTTGCACTTGTTTTGTGCTTCACACAATTTGGTTGATAAAAATAGAAAAAACACGCTAAAACGCATTTCAAAAAGTTTTAGAGATTTTTGAAAATTTTCAACTCCAGACAGACTTCACCTGGAACACCTGGAAGGGTACCCCACTCCACAGCCGGACCCGACTTGTTACATGCATGCAAGCATAGGTACCTCTTAATTCACAATGTTTTCCTTCAAAGCCATCGGCACAGGTGCAGGAATAGTTTCCTGAGGCCTCTACGATACAAGTGCCGTAGTTCTGACAAGGAATGAACTGCTCGCAAGCGTTCTTGGTATCTGAAATATCAATCAAAGCAATCGTAATGATCACTCTTGCACAAAAACCATTGAATATTGCAGCGCAGTTTGCGTCGTTTATGGTTCCAGCTGGACAGAAACATTCAGCTCTCATGCTTGTCACTGCATAACACACTTTTGGAGGTTGACATGGATTGAACAGGGCACAAGCGTCAACTGCAAGAAATTCAATCAATGTGAACAATCTATTCCAAAAGCCTATCAATAGGGCTGCACCATACCAATCACTTGACATGCAGCGGAGAATTGTTGGTGACAGTTTGCATGTGTCCAGGCTGGGTTAAATCCTGTTGAAGCAATAACGCAGTCTAAGCTGGGGTCGTTCAGTCTGCTGGCTTTGAGATATGGATCAATCTGTAGAGTTGAGAGAACGGCATTGCTATTCAGTGGGTCCAGCCACCAGCCATAGTGTTGATCAGTAGAAGAGCTTCCGGTGAAGTTTGGCAGGCTTTTGGCTCCTAATCAACATCAAGCCTTAGGTACTCTTGCTCAGTTACATTGGCAATTACCAATTAGCATGTCATGGGTGATTCCAATGTCATGCACTGCAGTAAGAGCAGCAGTCGAGCTGACAATAGCTAACCGTCCAGTATAATCAGGCCCAAACTTAGTGTGAGACAAGTCCATGCAGTTAACGTATCCATTTGACCATGTTGCCTGATCATCAGAGTGCAGAAGGCAACTGCCAGACTCCTCCACGAAACGCCCTCCGTTTTCCCAGCATATGCAAGCAAGAGCAGGTGTGGTGCACAAAAATTTTACAGGATCAAACTTTTGCTCATCAGGACAGACATGCACGGTGACCATACCTGTAATTTTAAACTTAGAATAACACCAAGCTGTAGTGAGATTACCTTGAGCACAAGAATAGTACGAGTGTGTGCAGTGGCCAATTGCATAAAGTCCATCTGATTTGTTGGTGCAATCTACACCACATTGAGTGTCATTGGAAGCTCCTGCTGGGCACACACATCTCGTTCCAAAAGCATCTGTCAAGCATTCTCTGGGCGCTGTGCAAGAGCTTGCCTCACATCCATCCACTACAATAGCCTACTGAACTAACAGGCAGTTTGAGCTGTTTTGTCTTACAAAAATATTCGCAGAGTGGGCTCATCTGACCATTGCATGGATGCCCACTGATTTTCAAAGAATCGTCTAAGAATGCACATTCATAGTGAGTTATGTTGGGTAGATCAGCAGGAAGTAAGTTAGTTAACTGCTGCACTGCAGATACTGAATTTGGGTTGTTTGCAGATGACCACCAGTAAAACTGGTTGAAGTCATTTGGGTCCATGCGCCGCATTCCTGTAATGTAGAACAGTTGGCTGGCTGGCTGGCTGGCTGGCCGGCCGGCCGGTCGGTCGGTCGGTCGGTCGGTCGGTCGGTCGGTCGGTCGGTCGGTCGGTCGGTCGGTCGGTCGGTCGGTCGGTCGGTCGGTCGGTCGGTCGGTCGGTCGGTCGGTCGGTCGGTCGGTCGGTCGGTCGGTCGGTCGGTCGGTCGGTCGGTCGGTCGGTCGGTCGGTCGGTCGGTCGGTCGGCTTCAACTAAAGTCTGTTCAAAAATCTTTGGCGCTGAGTACATCCGGCAGTGTCCCGAATTTATGTGTGGTGTGAACCCCACACATGTATATATCGATCTGTTCCTCTCATCAACGAGACTACTATACTGTTCCCGAAATTTCCACATTGAGCTTTAGTTAGAAGCAAGAGGCCTGACAAAAAAATTGACTTTTTTGGCAAAGCGCCAATTTTCGTGCCGATACCAGATTCGCATTCCCCAACCTTAAAAGGGGCACCGTTCTTTTTAGACATTGTGCACCTGTTGCCCACTAACACTCTTTCTGCGCTGTTTATTTTACATTGTACTAACATGTTGTCTTGCTTGGGCGACAAAATAAATAAATAAATAAAATAAATAAAACCTTCAGGCATCTCGAAAATACTACCATATATGGGTCTACGATCAACACTACCAAAGTTACACTCGATTTTCTAACGCCAACAAGCGGTCAAAATTTTGCTCTCCCATAGTTAAGCACAAAAATTCATTCAAGATCGAACACATGGGGGGTTTTTTCCTCCAACCAATTTCAGCTTCACAGTTCTATATTATTTCGGACATTCTGAATCCAGCCGTCACATTGGTTTTGCTCTACGACTTTGATTTTTGCTAGAAATTTGACCTCGAAGTTAAGGTGTACACCTGAATTTCAGAAAAGCATAGGCCAACGTATCTTGTGTGGCCCTGGTCAAAACCCCATACATGTATGTATGGATCTGTTCCTCTCATCAACGAGATTACTGTACTGTTCCCGAAATTTGCATATTGAGCTTTAGTTAGAAGCAAGAGGCCTGACAATAAAATCGACTTTTTTGGCAAAGCGCCAATTTTTGTGCCGATACCATATTCGGATTCTTCAACCTTCAGGCATCTCGAATCTACGATCAACTCTACCAGAGTTACAGTCGATTTTCTAATGCCGACATGACAACAACACTTTCTGAAATTCAGGTGGACACCCTAACTTCGAGGTCAAATTTCTAGCAAAAATCAAAGTCGTAGAGCAAAACCAGTGTGACCGCTGGATTCAGCATGTCCGAAATAATGTAGAACCGTAAAGCTGAAATTGGTTGGAGGAAAAAACCCCCATGTGTTCGATCTTGAATGAATTTTTGTGCTTAACTATGGGAGAGCAAAATTTTGACCGCTTGTCGGCGTTAGAAAATCGAGTGTAACTTTGGTAGGGTTGATCGTAGACCCATATGGTAGTATTTTCGAGATGCCTGAAGGTTGGTGAATGCGAATCTGGTATCGGCACAAAAATTAACGCTTTGCCAAAAAGGTCGATTTTTTTGTCAGGCCTCTTGCTTCTAACTAAAGTTCAATATGCAAATTTCGAGAACAGTATAGTAGTCTCGTTGATGAGAGGAACAGATCCATATATACATGTATGGGGTTCACACCACGCATAAATTCGGGACACTGCCGGATGTACCCAGCGCCAAAGATTTTTGAACAGACTTTAGTCTGTCTGCACTTTCCCAAACAACTTGCCTATCCACACATCTGCACTGTGTGCAGCATCTGCAGCTGCTGAAACTTTATCCATAGAAGCAATGACGGCCAGCCTCCCAATAATTCCCACCATCTCACCAAACAGTTCGCTTGTTTGCTGTTTACATAGAGCAAATGACCCAAACCAAGTGGTGGTCATCTGTGACTTGATCATGCAGGATTGACTGGATAGTAAGAATCTTCCTCCCATATTTATGCATGTGCACGGTAAGGTGGTTGCATTGCAAGTTCCTCTGAACCAGTCAAAATCCGAGCCATAGGGACAACGCAACATAGTAGCCACACCTGTGTCAATCAGGATTAGATATGAAGGTAAGGCAGTGCAGAGTGTTGATTACCAAGAGAGCAACGAAAGTAGAAATCGGAGCAGCTACCAATGGCATATAAGCCATCAGTTTTGTCCAAACAGTTCATCCCACACTTCTCATCATTCGAATTAGATCCTTCTGGACAGAAACAACGTGGCCTGTTGTTCACATCAGGAATGCAGATTTTTGGAGGGGCACAGGTATCGTTCAAGCAGGAGTCATCTGAAGTTAAAGTTCTGTCAAGAACCGACGCTGTCAGTAGTGGCCTAACGTACAAAATATTTCACATACAGCCTGTCTTCTCTTGTTGGCGCAGTGTTGGGCAACCCATAGGTTTACATCCTGCTGATATTCCATGCAGTCCTTTTGAGCCAGGTCTGAGGTCATTTCAACCCCATGCACGAGCTCAAGTGCTGTGACGTTCTGGTCTATGGCATCCTTATTGGATGGGTGAAACCACCAACCATACTTCCCCAACAAGGCATCAGACAGACCCTCTGTTTTCACTCGCAAGCCTGCAGTTCTCTATAGTAAGTAAATTTGACAACAATGTCACAAGTTCACCCATGAAAACACGATGGTAATAGTATTCGAACTTCATGTATCCATAATGCACAACATCCAACACTGCTGCAGCTATTTCGTTGGATTTCACATGTGCAGGTCTGCCATGCAGACCATTGATGCCAAAGCCATCAGCCCTATCTTGGCACGCTTCAAAGGCGTGATACCAGTTACTCCATTTCATTGACTGAATCACACAAGCTTGAGTTGAGGCTATGAACTTGCCACCCTTCTCCATGCATGCACAGGGAAGAGAAGCTGATTCTGGTGAGCAGCGCTCAGTTCTCAGGTTGTATACTTGTTGATTCGGGCAAGCCATAAGAAGTGGGACGCCTGTGCAGAGAAAATGCTCAGTTCTTAACGGTCAGTGCAGACAAGATCACAACCTGCTGAACAGTTGTAGTAATGTTTGGAACAAACTCCAACCCCATAAACGCCATCCTTTTTTCCAGTACAGTTCACACCACAGTTATCCTGATTGAGAGCCCCTTGTGGACAAAAGCATTGCGTTTTTTGAGCATTATCTGCATAGCAATCCTTGGGCGCCTTGCAGGGATTGGAAATGGTGCAGGCATCGTCTAAATATTGTTCTGCAGACTGAAGGTTATGCTGTTGAACAAGCTTACACATAAGTTGGCAGGCCACACTCAGCCGTGCATAGCATCCAATGTTGCTAACGACAAGTTGCGTGCTCAAAAACTCGGCACAGTGCAACCAACCATGTGAGAGACGGTTAGTAACTGCAGACACATTCTCAGCATTGATCACTGCATTCTCATTGAATGGGTCATACCACCAGCCATAACTGGTCAGTTGTTCCGAACTAACTGTTGATTTACTGCGTAAACCTGTTATTTTTGGTAACATTGAGTAATGTTCTGCAGTATCAGTGTCCTTACCGATAAGGTACTCCAGAGGGTTGTACTTATTGTACAGGTCAGTAAGTGCATCAGCCAAGTGAGGGCTGGTCACATGAGCCAGTCGCCCAATCACGGTTTTGCCAAGATAGGTGGACCCCAGGCTTCTGCATGCTTTAAACCCTGACAGCCAGCTAGTAGCCTTGAGTCTCATGATACAGGATTCACTGATTGGATCGTAATGGCCGCCATACAAACATTTTCTTTTGAGTGTGAAGTGACCAGAACAGCGTCGCTGGAACAGATCGAACGCTTGTTCCGGCTGGCATTGATTCAGAGTTGCAACTTCTGTAGCTGATAAAACTATTGTTTTATGAATGGCTGTGCTGTCATACCTGCACTGCAGTTGTAGTAATGCTCTGTGTGGGCACCGATGGCATAGGCTTGACCATCAGTTTTGTTTGCACAGTCTACCCCACAACCTGCAATCTCAGGCGCACCGTCTGGGCACACACAGTGATGTTGAAAGTTGGAATCCGGTTGGCAAACCAAAGGGGGAGTACAATGATTTCCAGTTGAGCAGACATCGTCTAGGGCAAGAACAATGTACTGCATAGGCAAGACTAAACAACCGGCTTACAGGTCACTTGACAGACAACGCGTTTCTTTTCTGCACAAGAAGTACTGATGAAGTGGGTTTCCTCAAAGGAGATGCAATGACCTGTCAGGTTAGATGTTTGCACAATGTTGTGTGAGTTGGCAAGCTTTGCGTTTGCGTGAAAAGCTTGAAGATACCAGAAAAAGCTGCTCAAGTCCGACAGCTCACTGCCGACCGGCAATCGCAATGCTACAAGGCAAGTGAGTTGTATAGTTGTCTGCCTGCAGGTTATGCAGAGATCGGCCAAAAAACTCATTTAAGAGTCGTTCTCTGGTCAGATCGAGTTTTCGCCCTTTGCCCTATTCATAACCAAAATTGAAACTTTGAGCTAGGGAGCTGTAAGTTTGGCCACCGTTACGTGCTTGTGAGATATCTTTCAGCTGCAAGGGATTACTGGATCTGACGCTCCTGTCCTGAGATATAATCTTCTGAAAATCGGTCAACTTAACTATGGGACAAAAATTTCAAAATCAAATTTCTCGTTTCCTGCTCGGAATTTAGACTAAAAATTTCTGTTTTAGCAAGGATGTGAGGTGTGTGTTTCCCTGTGTTTTTTATCGTTTTTTTTTCGAAAAAATCCGGTTTTTCCCTAAGGATCGAAAAAACCATAAATCGCGGGTAAAAACTCAAGCTAAAATTTATGTCATTTTTCAGTTAAAAATGGACTTTTGATATGTATAATAGGCTAGAGTGACTCAAAACTGTTGGAAAAACAATAGAACATACCAAATTTGGCAATCTAAAACAAAAAGGCAAACTGCTATACGAAAATTTGCAATAGTGTTTACTGATGGAGCCTGTCAGCGACTGTTTCATGCCTGTTTTGTGATTTATATCTATGTAACATGGGTATTTCTGTTCTGAAAAGACTCAGGAAGGCGCTAGAAAGCGTTATGAATCATAAAACCAGGCTAGGATACTCAGAACTTGAGCAGGAGTTTTTCCCGCATTTTTGAAAAAAAAAACGGAAAAACTGAAAAAAACAGGCCGAGGTTTTTTCGGAAAAATATCCATCCCTGGGTTTTAGAGTACTTTTAGACTACTTTAAGAAACCTTTGTCAAATTTCATTTTTAAGAAAAAAAAGTTTTTTCAACCGCCTTTGCACCCCCCAGGTGTATCTGGAACCGCCTAGACGTACTTCTTAATTAATTCAGAAAAATGTTGCGCTATCAATTACTTACAGTTTGGTATAAAGTATTCCGGGCTCTGCTGAATACAATTAGTCGAAAATGTTGGTCCGTGAGTAATTTACAAATGCACCGCTTTATGCAAATTTTTGGCCAATTTAGAATCTGACAAAAATGGCAGGCAAATAAAGGATATTTTCTGGGGTTTCAGATGAAGTATAAACTTCTCAGTCTTTTAAATAGGTTGAGAACAATGCCAAAATCTACTTTTCATTATTTTTTAATTCAACATTTTTTATAAAAGCAGGGTTCAGAAAACCGGGAATTGTGCCGTTCGCAGTGGCCGTAGCGGCCTGGGAGTGCCTCCATTCAATGGCGTGCTAAAGTTTACATAAGAAAAAGTGGTTTTAATCAATTTTTAAATTTCGTCTGTCCAAGGTTGTAACGCTTCAGCAGACAACGACAATTAGTTTTATGTCGGTGAGCTAATTTAACAATTACCTATGAATGATCTCTGCTTTAAGCCAACCAACGCAGTGACGACTCCGAGGTGTGTAACATGGGGCAGTCGTCCGACTAGACCAGGTGTGTTGCCAAACGTGCTCCCGTCCAGTGCAACGTTACGGCACTTCTTGAAGGCGTCATAGTAATTCGAGCGGTAGCTAGTTTTCTTATAGTAGATACAGGAATGCGTCTGCATATCGTAAACGCCTTCGTTTGCTTCACACTGACAAGGCAAGGTATCGAATGCAGTGCATCCGTTCAGAATCAGGTCGAATAGCTCTTTCTTGCCGCATTTATTTTGGCTGATTACTCCTGAAACACATTATCGGCTCTGCAGTATTCAATCAATCTTTCTATCTGGTTTGTAACGCTCGTTTTGAACCATCTTTTTTCAAGAACCTTACGAAAGAGAAAACCCACAGATTGGGTTGCAAGTTTATTAACTCTTATTTGAAAGTTTGAAGGGAAGTTTAAAAGTGAAATCGAAGTATTTCCAGGATTATACCCACTACCAATGCACGGGCACTTTTTGGGCCCGCCCAGGCCGGCGGAGGAATGAAAATGCATGCTATCTTGTGAAAATTTAGTAGAAAATCTTAAATAAAGCCAAAGCTACACTTTTGAAAATTGGCATTTATGTCCAGTATAAACAGAAAAACTGGCCGCCTACATCCTCTAATTTCTGTCCTCCTGCCTGCCTTTCCCGTACGCCGCTACGTCGGATCGGAGTTCGCATTATTTGTCGCGGTGCGGTGCGTGCGTGCATTTTCTCTGGGTATTCATATTATTTATTCGTTTAAGTTCTGTTCGTTTAAGGATTTGATTTCTTTAGGTTTGATAAGTATTTATTCTCTGGGTATACATTTTGTTTATTGGTTTAAGTTCTGTTCGTTTAAGGATTTTATTTCTTTAGGTTTAATAAGTTCTGTTCGTTTAAGGATTTGATTCGATTCACAAAATACTATTGCTTTACCAGTCTGACAGGAGTAGTACTGGTTGGAACAAGCTTTCACCGGGTAGTCGCCATCGACATGTCCTTCACAAGCCAACCCACAATTGGGATCACTCTCACTCATGCTACCATCCGGACACAAACAAACTGTCTGACTGTTCACGTCCGGCAGACATGCTTTGGGCAGAAGACAAGGATCCGACACAGCACACTGGTCCTCTGAAACCGGTCTAATTTAAACCTGATATCGCTGAAATCTTTTCTGTGACTGCAAATAAATGTGATCGATCTATCATTCATCTTGAGCAGATGAGTAAGTAATTTTTTTAAGTAAGTAATTTTTATTCAAAAATAAACAGAACAGAAATGCCCAAGACTGAGACCAAACAGATAGGGTTGGGGATGGGCCGCTAAACGGCCACTAACACCCTACCCCGATAAAATCTACTAAGATCGGTATTACAAAGTAGAGTTTAGTGTCATCAGCGTAAAGAACAAATTTTGACTCTGTAAGCACCGAACTGAGGTCATTTATGTAAATAAGGAACAACAGGGGGCCTAATTTGCTACCTTGAGGAACACCAGACCAGAGGTTACAGGAATTGAGGAAGAAACTGCGTTATCTACCGATATATACTGTAAGCGATTTGACAAGTAAGCCTCGATCCACTTCAGTAATTTTGACGTATGACGAATTGAATGGTGTGGGGATTTCGCAGTTCTTCTGCGCACCCATTTCTGAGGCATAAAGGGTTTCAGAGTCAGGAAATCCGTTGTTGACATAGACTGGATTATAGAGTTGGCACTAAAAGGATTTTCGGGGTGAAGAAATCCATTTCTAATACAGCCGTGATGGCTGGATTTTTGTATTTTGAAGTCTCAACACGAAAACTGTTCTTTTAATTGCAAATGGTATGTACTATCGCGTGGGACCGCAATTGATGCGTATTCTTCTAGCGTTTTCTTTTTTACCTCAATTTCCATTGCTTTTTGTCATGTTTTTGCTTGTTTTAACGCCTATTGCACACACCAAAGCCACGAATTTACGCCCTCGAAACAGGATAAAAATTTGAAACCAAAACGCCCATGGCTTATTTACGGAAATACGGAAGTGATCGGCACATGCATTCAAACCGCATTGGCATACTTACCCGAAATCTCGCAGACATATCTAACATTTGCTCCGCAGTCGGTGTTGACAAAGTAGTTGAGATTGGCATGGTAGACTACGCAGTTGAGATTCTCGTCGCTCCACAATCGGTAATCGGCATCGATCAGAGTGGCTGATGATGCCAACCTACCGACATTCCAGTCAAACATCCACCTGTACTGCTCAGGCTGGGTGGCGTTGCTCGCTGCGCCTCTGCGCATTCCTGCAATCAAACTCAGTCATGACGTCAGCCTAATACTAGGCAGTAGGAATCTGTTTCTTTTTTGCCGGCCCCGTCACAACGGGCCGGCTATATGTTGGCCCGCTCGTTCTTGTGATTCAAAATTTGCAATGGTTTTGCAATTTTACGCGAAACGCCTAAGATATGTTGTTTGTCTCTGGCCAAAGATGTGCTTTTTATTCCGGTTTTTGAATTGATCAACTAATTAATGAGAAAATCGTGCAAACGTAATGATCTCTATAGCGGCCTCTATTATTAAATCCGGGGTGGACGAGCGCAAGCTGGCGTCCCTTATCTATGTAATCTAATCGCTTCTAAGCGCAGCTCTGCCATTGCGGCAAAGCACACGCTCCTGCTAGGTTAGCCTAGCTCCGTGTTCTTGCTTCAACGTTGAGCCGTTGCTTGACAGAAAGCCTCTCTTAGCGAGAGCTGCAGTTTCGACGGAGGCACACGACTCTGCTGGGTCCTTTCCTAGCTCCCGTGCTTTCCTGTCGCGTCGACAGCGTCTGTTCGACGTTAAACTGCATTTTTATCAGCTTTGGCACCCGATCTTGCCGTGTTCTCCCAGCTTCGTGCTTTTGTTGACACACCTGAGCCAGCTAGTGCGGAGGCACACGAATCTGCTGGGTAGTTCCTAGCGCCGTGCCTGTCTGCCGCGTCGACAGCGTCTGTTCGACGTGTGGCTGTGTTCGGTGTTAGTCGGCTCTAGCACACGATCTTGCTGGGTTAACTGGCGCGGTGCCTTTCCTGACGTCATTCTGATACAAAAACGATACGGAGTAGCACGAAGTTTTGTGCAGAAAACGCTGGTTCAGAGATTGATTTGACTCAAAAGAAGCAGAAAACGCTGGTTCAGAGATTGATTTGACTCAAAAAGCAGCAGAAAACGCTGGTTCAGAGATTGATTTGACTCAAAAAGCAGCAGAAAGCGCTGGTTCAGAGATTGATTTGACTCAAAAAGCAGCAGAAAACGTTGGTTCAGAGCTTGATTTGACTCAAAAAGCAGCAGAAAACGCTGGTTCAGAGATTGAACTCAAAAAGCAGCAGAAAACGCTGGTTCAGAAATTGATTTGACTCAAAAGCAGCAGAAAACGATGGTTCAGAGATTGATTTGACTAAAAAAGCAGCAGAAAACGCTGGTTCAGAGATTGCTTTGACTCAAAAAGCAGCAGAAAACGCTGGTTCAGAGATTGATTTGACTCAAAAAGCAGCAGAAAACGCTGGTTCAGAAATTGATTTGACTCAAAAGCAGCAGAAAACGATGGTTCAGAGATTGATTTGACTAAAAAAGCAGCAGAAAACGCTGGTTCAGAGATTGATTTGACTCAAAAAGCAGCAGAAAACGCTGGTTCAGAAATTGATTTGACTCAAAAGCAGCAGAAAACGATGGTTCAGAGATTGATTTGACTAAAAAAGCAGCAGAAAACGCTGGTTCAGAGATTGATTTGACTCAAAAGCAGCAGAAAACCCTGGTTCAGAACTTGATTTGACTCAAAAAGCAGCACAAAACCCTGGTTCAGAGATTGATTAAAAACAGCAGGAAACGCTGGTTCATACCGTGATTTGACTGAAAAGCTGCAGAAACGATGTTTACTCGCTGGTTCAGACAATGATTTGACTCAAAAACTGCAGAAAACTCTAGTTCAGAGCTGGTTCAGAGCTTTATTTGATTTAAAAGCTGCAGAAAACTATGCTTACTCGCTGGTTCAGACCATGATTTGACTCAAAACTGCAGAAAACGCTGGATCAAACCATGATTTGACTAAATAGCTGCAGAAAACGCTGGTTCATACGATGATTATGACTCAAAAGCTGCAGAAAAGGCTGGTTCATACCATGATTTGACTCAAAAGCTGCAGAAAACGCTGGTTCAGAGCTTGATTTGACTCAAAAGCTGCAGAAAACTATGCTTACTCGCTGGTTCAGACCATGATTTGACTCAAACCTGCAGAAAACGCTGGTTCAAACCATGATTTGACTAAAAAGCTGCAGAAAACGCTGGTTCATACGATGATTATGACTCGAAAACTGTAGAAAAGGCTGGTTCATACCATGATTTGACTCAAAAGCTGCAGAAACCGCTGGTTCAGAGCTTGATTTGACTCAAAAGCTGCAGAAAACGCTGATTCATACCTTTATTTGACTGAAAAGCTGCAGAAAACGCTGGTTCATACCATGATTTGACTCAAAAAATGCAGAAAACGCTGGTTCATACAATGATTTGACTCAAAAAATGCAGAAAACGCTGGTTCATACCATGATTTGACTCAAAAAATGCAGAAAACGCTGGTTCATACCATGATTTGACTCAAAAAATGCAGAAAACGCTGGTTCATACCACGATTTGACTCGATTTGACTGAAAAGCTGCAGAAAACGCTGGTTCAGAGCTTGATTTTACTCAAAAAATGCAGAAAACACTGGTTCATACCATGATTTGACTCAAAACTGCAGAAACCTCTGGTTTATACCATGATTTGACTGAAAAAATGCAGAAAACGCTGGTTTATACCATAAATTGACTCAAAAGTTGCAGAACTGGTTCATACCATGATTTGACTCAAAAACTGCAGAAAACGCTGGTTCAGAGCTTGATTTGACTCAAAAGCCGCAGAAAACACTGGTTCATACCATGATTTGACTCAAAACTGCAGAAACCTCTGGTTTATACCATGATTTGACTAAAAAAATGCAGAAAACGCTGGTTTATACCATAAATTGACTCAAAAGCCGCAGAAAACGCTGGTTCATACCATGATTTGACTTAAACCTGCAGAGAACGCTGTTTTCTCTCTGGTTCAGACCTTCATTTGACCCAAAAGTGCACATTTGACAACGCTGCTGACTGGGAAATGTGCGGCAGCAAAATTTCGAAAAATCAAGCGGGCAAGCAAGCAAGGTGTAGCCAATGGTGAAACGGAAGCATTGACTACTGCCGCCGGTCCTGTCTCAGTCAGCAAAGCTGTACAGCTCCAGTGTCACAGGGCCACTGAAGACCTTCTATCATTTGACTAGTATGCATTTTGTTATTTGTATACTGTATTGTGTCAGCTTTATACTCTTCCATCCATCTGAAAGTACAGTATGTAAAGTGTTTCAATGTAACGGTGTTGTAAGTCGTTTGTTATTTGTTTGCTTTCGATCCTCAGGTCGATGAACGTTTTTCATTTGTTTAATCGGTTTTGTGTTTATACTGTGCATGCGTATGTTTTAGTGTACATTTATAATGTGTAGAACAGAATATTGGCCTTCACTAACAGACAAGCAGTGCGTTTAATAGATTACCTTTGGGCCGGCTTAAATTTCATAATTTAAAATAGCCCCAAAATGAGCACTACAGTATGTAATAGAACACCCTTTTTGATATGCTGCTTGTTTTGTTATGAAGTGCAACGGAATAATAAACATCGCAATTGTTCATCACCAAAATCTCTGTTTTAACTTTGAGGGCAAATATCTCAGGATCTAAGTAGGGTAGGTATCATAATAAAAACGTCATCAATCTGTCAATAATTTATTTGTCTTTCATGTAATGAAGATCAGGGATGTGAGGTGTGTTTTTTTCGTTTTTTTTTCGGGAAAAAACATAAATCGCGAAAAAACTCAAACTAAAAATAGCTAATTTATGTCATTTTTCTAATAAAAAATGGACTTTTGCGATGTATAATAGGCCATACTGACTCAAAACGGTTCGAAAAACAACAGAAAAGATCAAATTTGGCATGATAAAACAAAAAGGCAAACTGCTGTAAGAAAATTTGCATATAGCGTTCCTGATGGAGCCTGTCTGTCAGGCACTGTTGTTGTATTCCTGTTTCGTGATTTGTATCCATGTGATGTAACACGTGCATTTCTGGTCTGAAAAGACTGAGGAAGGCGCTAGAAAGCGTTAGGAATCATAAAACCAGTCTAGGATACTCAAAACTTGGGCTGGAGTTTTTCCGCGATTTAGGAAAAAACCGAAAAAAAACAGGCCGAGTTTTTTTTTCGGAAAAATATCCATCCCTGATGAAGATTCATTAAAATCGGTTGATGTTTACGGTTGTCACAGTAAAAATACTGCTGGGTTGTTTTTTTGGCTGACCCTGTATATCCTGCTAGTCCTACCTATGTATTTTAAGAGAGAAGGTTCCAGCTGTTTGAGAGCATTCGTTATGGCTTCCGAATTGACATGAACCAAACGTCCAACCAAGTTCGGAATTGAGGTGTTGGTGGCCAGCCAGGCACACCGCTTGAACGCCTTCACCCAGGATTGCTTTCGGCCTTCGAACACCAGACAACTGTTGGTGGCAGCCACAAAAACAGCCTGTCCCGGCCAGGTTCCGTTGCACTTGCAGGACAGACTCGAGCAGGACGCGCCAGCCCGGTGGCAGTACGGCGCAAAGAGCCAAGCTTAAAAGTACTATGGTTTTTAGAAATCTTTCTTCCACACGTCGGGTCTAGTTTGAGAGATGTGCAAAGCGGCAGGGGCTAAGGGACTGGTTGGTCCTACCTATGTACCACTCTGACGGTCGCTACCCGCTCAGGTTCGTTCTCGGTCGTTTCTTTATCGATTTGGTTCAGTTTTCTAGGATTCGTTTGCAAGAGAACAGAGCCCTTTTGTGAAAATTTGGCGCGAAAATAACCGGAGAGTGCTGTATTGGGTACCCTGGTACACAAACCAGCACTTAGCATTTTCCGCAACAAAAAGGAGATCTTGTTAGTGTACCCGGTAGCCGGTACACTAACTGGCACTTAGCGAAATCATGTTAAACCGCTTGTTTTCACGATTTCTGAGCAAAAATGCAATTTTCCAATGCAGCTTACTTTTCTGCCATGTAAATGAGAGTGGTTGGTCAAAGTTTTCATTCTTATGAGTTGTGCGTCAGTAAAAACGATTGAAAATGAGCAAAAATATACGTATAGACCTGCTTTAAAGCTACCGTATTGTTGGAAATTTTGGACAACCGTGACATAAAACCTGTCTCCAAGTAGTGTACCCCGGGTACACTATCCGGCACTAACTGCCAGTTATTGTACCCCGGGTACGCTATCTGGCTGGACGGGTACCTCATGCAGCACTCTCTGGTACAAGTCCTACTGGACTGCTGCTGCGGACTATGAGTCTAACTGCTATATACAATTTAGCTGGAAGAGACACAAGGTCCGGCAGCTTCCTTTAACAACAACCCTCCCCTTTGCTGTCCATTCAAATTATAATCTGTTAAATGCGTGAAGGATAGCTTTGAATGTTGCAGAAACGATTGGTATGTCGTCATTGGGCACATAATGATTCGGCACTCCTATAGCTTGAAGGGCACAGGAATTGGGGAATTTAGAAATCAGTTTTCTTTGTAAAACCGGTAAATTGCCACTTTTGACTTTCTTATTTCTGAAAAACACCGCGAGATAGTTTTATATGATGTGGAAGAGAGTTGTTGTGGAACCAATCATTACTGCTAGTTTCAACGCTTCAAGGACTACTCGAAAAATTAGAATTTCACTGGACCACTCTGATTTTCAGTTTTCGGCCCACAGAACCAGCAGGACTTGAAATTTTTCGCACTAAACAATCATAAAGTGTACCCTGTTATTTGATCTGGTTAATAATAAACCCAAACAATCGGAACCGATGGAGAACAGCGCGCCACACCCAAGTGGCAAGAAAATAAGTGAAGTGTTATGTACAAGTAAGTAGCTGTTTTACCGGAAATTTTAGCAAATCGGTGGAGAAAAATTGGCTGAAAAATCGGAGTTTGTAGAAAAATTTCTCTAATATCCCGCCAGAGAGTCTGGCTTGAGCTAGTCTAGTCGGTTCGGTAAGAGCAACAGATCCCCTTGTTACTGTATCTGATTGGGGAACCACTGCTCAGGGAGACGTTTTTAGGGTACAGACAGTACTATAACATAGTTAAGCCAACGTAAAGTACTACTACGTACTTGTACTCACCGATTAGGAGTAAAGGCAGAATTTGTAGAAAAGCTTTGTTTTCGAGTGCTATGTACATATCTGGTGCGTCATTCTTGCTTTCTTCGTCTTTAGTCTGTAAATAAGAAAAATATAATCTAAACAAAAGAACTAAATTTCACAATCGTTCTATTATGGTTGCCACCCGCCGATCTCCCCAAACTTTAAGCTTAGGCTTTTCTACATACAGTAGGTTTTGGCTTACTTCGAATGAAAAGAAATAACGTAAATGAAGGGCATACCGTATTTGCTCTAATATTATAAACCGACACCCTAACACTACAATGTATGTTGAAATAATAAACCGACATACGTATCGGTCCGCAGAATGAGTTTTCAGACAATTTTGTCATAATCAGCATCATTTAGTAACATTTTTGCACCATAGATCATATAAAAAGCCTGTTTTTAACTAAATTTACAACAAAATGGTCAAGAAGACTGGGTTTTAGATCAGAATTTTTTACACATAAACAGAAAATGTAGTTTTGAACGGTAAAAAAGCTCAAAATCAATGGCTGGACATAGCACGAAAGAATTAATAAATAAACTGACAGTATAGACCATACATGTAACAGGTCAGCCGCAACAACACTCTCTAATAAACTGACAGTAATAGACCATACACGTAACAGGTCACCGCCGAAGAAGGGAAGGGGGTTGTGGGGGGTCTGGCGCCGGCCGGGGGGTCTGAGCCAAAACCGAAGGGGGAGGGGGTTGGGCACCAAAAAACGCTCAAAAATCGAAAAAATCGCAATCTTTGACTAAAAATCGCCAAAAATCGGTAATTTGGGCTAAAATACAGCTAAAAAGTGCTGTTTTGCAGCAGGCGATTTTAAAAATTTTTGTCTGAAGTTGTAAAAAATTTGCTCAAAAAATTTGTTGCAGGAAAATCGGAGGGGGAGTCGGGGAAATCGTCTCGGGGGGGGGGGTTCCATCTGGGGTGTCTGGCTCAAGTCGGGTGGGGGCAGACCCCAGAACCCCTTGTTACGTACATGTATGGTCTAGACACCAGTTGAAAAAATTAAACGGACTGTCGGTTTATTAAAGCAAATGCGGTATGGGTAAATCCGGTGCGATCACTTAACATGCATTTTGCGAAAAAGTCAACTTAGCTATAAGGGAACGAGGTCAAGCAACTTTTTTCCCCCGATCCGGCTGGTGTCGAAATATGTCAAAATAGATACCAAACGAACACCAACGGTGCATGTTCGAACATCGGGGACCCCCTAGAACCTGAGCTGTACCCCCTCAAAGTTGGGTCACCAGCCACTTTTTGACCAATTTTTTTGTGTCTGACAGTCTCAACTCAAACGATCACCATTCTCTCATTTCTCTAGATACAGAATTGGTCTGCACATGGTTCGATAGCTCTAATGGTGGCCTTTCTAGCGCTCTACCCCAGGCTTCCGGAACCTACCCAGTTAGCGAGATATTCTCGAAAAACTGAAAAGTTTCCGAAAAACACTGCCTCATTTTTTTCCGAAAAATCGTTATAACTTCTGCCAGATATGCGTCGTCCGTTCAATATTTTAGATAATGATACAACACTAAAGGCCAAACAAAATTAACATATTTCGGATCCAAATTGTGGTTGGTGGGGGGGGTGTTTTGCGATTTGAAGACTGTCGAGAAAATTTTTTTTGCTCAGAATCAAAAACAAACCAGTCAGTCTGATGCAGGTTGACCCGTTGATTCCGAATATGCACTCGGATCGGCTGGATTCCTTCTGGTTCGGGAGTTATTGACCTCCAAATTCTTGACAGACAATATTTCTCAAGTGGCACTCCTCATTAGCATGAGTAAGAAGCGTGCTGAAAAGCAGTTTTTCTTGTGCAGTTTTGCTGCTGATTCCGAAAATAACTATATTTTCTCTCTGCGATGCCGATTTTGGAAGATATGGCCATTTTAAGAATTTGCAAGGAAAATGTATGAACTTTGCGCCATAGCAGTTTGAAAGGTGACTCAGTTCAGACATGTGTTGGGCACAGACCCATGCAATTTGCTTCATCTAATGCAGTTTTCCACGCTGATTCTGAAAATGAGAGCCGTTTTTCAATATGCCCGCTCCCACATCAGTTATTGCCTCCTGGTGCCCTGTCATTTATGTCATAAGTGACTGATCAAGGAAATTCATGAAATGGCTCCTATTAGGTGTAGTTTTCTTCGCTGATTCAGAATATGACGCTATTTTTGCGGTACAACCACTGGCCAGTGACTTATGGCCTTCTTAAGTTTTATCAATACCCATGGTTTCCGGTGGGGTCATCTTGAAATAGATAATCATTGTTCCGGCACTTTCAAAGGGAATCATGTAACAGTAAATGGTCTACCTGACCTATTTTGAGCCTTTGATTTAAAAAATGACCTTACTTCTCTTCTTCAGGCTCTGGTTTTTATGATTCAGTCATATTGTTGTGTCATAACTGTGGAGGGTTGTATCAGAAAATTGGTTTCTTCCAGAGTAAAACTATGGTAATTTTTGAAATCAGCGGCTCAAAATAGGTCAGGTAGACTATTTACTGATACATGATTCCCTTTACAAGTGCAGGAACAATGATTGTCTATTTCAAGATGACCCCTCCAGAAACCATGGATGTTGATAAAAATTTAGAAGGCCATAAGTCACGAGCCAGTGGTTGTACCGCAAAAATAGCGTCATATTCTGAATCAGCGACGAAAACTACACCTAATAGGAGCCATTTCATGCATTTCCTTGATCAGTCACTTATGACGTAAATGACAGGGCACCAGGAGGCAATAACTCATGTGGGAGCGGGCATATTGAAAAACGGCTCTCATTTTCAGAATCAGCGTGAAAAACTGCATTAGATGAAGCAAATTGCATGGGTCTGTGCCCAACACATGTCTGAACTGAGTCACCTTTCAAACTGCTATGGCATGCAAAGTTCATACATCTTCCTTGCAAATTCTTAAAATGGCCATATCTTCCAAAATCGGCATCGCAGAGAGAAAATATAGCTATTTTCAGAATCAGCAGCAAAAACTGCATAAGAAAAACTGCTTTTCAGCACGCTTCTTACTCATGCTAATGAGGAGTGCCACTCGAGAAATATTGTCTGTCAAGAAATTTGGAGGTCAATAACTCCCGAACCAGAAGGAATCCAGCCGATCCGAGTGCATATTCGGAATCAACGGGTCAACCTGCATCAGACTGACTGGTTTGTTTTTGATTCTGAGCAAAAAAAATTTTTTCGACAGTCTTCAAATCGCAAAACACCCCCCCCCACCAACCACAATTTGGATCCGAAATATGTTAATTTTGTTTGGCCTTTAGTGTTGTATCATTATCTAAAATATCTAACGGACGACGCATATCTGGCAGAAGTTATAACGATTTTTCGGAAAAAAATCAGGCAGTGTTTTTCGGAAATTTTTTAGTTTTTCGAGAATATCTCGCTAACCGGGTACGTTCCGGAAGCCTGGGGGTAGAGCGCTAGAAAGGCCACCCTTAGGGCTATCGAACCATGTGCAGACCAATTCTGTATCTAGAGAAATGAGAGAATGGTGATCGTTTGAGTTGAGACTGTCAGACACAAAAAAATTGGTCAAAAAGTGGCTGGTGACCCAACTTTGAGGAGGTACAGCTCAGGTTCTAGGGGGTCCCCGATGTTCGAACATGCACCGTTGGTGTTCGTTTGGTATCTATTTTAACACATTTCGACACCAGCCGGATCCGGGAAAAAAAGTTGCTTGACCTTCCTAAGTTGACTTTCTCGCAAAATGCATGTTAAGAAGGAAATTAGAAGAAGAAGAAAACTTACTTTTTACCTAAAAGGGCGCTGCGTGACACGGAAAAGTGTGAAGTTGGACTGCTAACAGAAATACCTGGCGCTCTGGAGTGCAGTGGCAGATCCGACAGGCCCGATCCCATCCTCACCAATCTCTGCACAATAGACCGTATTGTTCTCTGCTGAACAACCTCTGTAACCATAGCGCCCAATTAGAAATTTGACATAGAACGCACCACAGCCGTCGGGCCGCATTATCATGACCAATAGCAAGAATACTTCATCATTCTGTGGCCGCACGGCCGGACAGTATTGCCGGAGGTAGGCAAACATTCGTAATCCCTTCCAAAATTTCGCATGCTCTTTATTGCAATAGTAACTGATTTAGCAAGATGCTATTAAGACGCAATTTCTGAGAGAATTGGAAGTGCCTCCCCAAATCGGGTCAGGGTCACATCACCGATTTGAGTCATTTTTATATATGTGAGAGTATATGACGAAAAAATAATAACCCCAAAGTATGAGCTCCGGTGGACCCCACAGAGCGCCAGGCCCCCCTCCAAAGTAGGGGTGGTCGGGCTGAAAAAAAGAAAAAGTATCCTAACTTCAAAACATGATTTTAAGCTCGTGCTTGCTCGTACGATGAAAGTTGGCTCACAAACAGATGCGGCCAGACTCGGAGATTTCGAAAATGGTGTCTAAAGTGCGGTTGGATGCTCCGTACCGGAGTTATGGGCTAAAAACGCGGTTTTTCACAAATTTTGTGCCACACCGACAAACACGTTTGACCAAATTTTCATACATTAGGATCCTAGGCGAGGACCAGATTTTATATTATAATATAGCCTAGTAAATTCCCTACATGCATGCAAAATATAGCCGAAATTGACTCATACCGTTAGGTCGAAATTCGCCCTCAAAGTCAAAATCGAAAATTTTTTTGTGCTGAATTGGAACGAAAATTGTTGCACAAGGCAAACTTTAGGCGTAGATTGCAAATATCGCACTAGTTTTTTCGAAACTTTTCTTTGGAAGCCTAATTTGGCCAATATTAACTGTCCAACTTGCCTGTGAAACACCCAATTAATGGATTACTAGTGGACCACCACCACCACCACCACCGCTGCCGCCGCCGCCGCCGCTGAGGCCCGGAGGTTGCGGACCGTTCTATCACTCGGGAGTCGTTGTCAAAACTGCAGTTGCCATTTACGGGGTGACCGAATTTCTCATTCACAAAGGAAACGGTATGAAGATTTTTAATCTATCTCCGACCGACCGACCGACCGACCGACCGACCGACCGACCGACCGACCGACCGACCGACCGACCGACCGACCGACCGACCGACCGACCGACCGACCGACCGACTCCTGTTGCGTGCATGTTGAGTTACTTTGTTAGTCTAGTCGTTACCATTTTCTTGATCAAAAACAACTGGGGACCACGATAGTCGGACTTCATATCGAATCTATAGAAGCGAGCGAAGAACAGTAGCACAGAGCCAGAGTAGAACACGTCACGCCAGCTCAAAGGGCACTCAAATTGGGGAATTTCAAAAACATGAGTGAAAATCCCATAGTTAAGAAATCCGCACCTTCTAGAATCAAAGCACTGAATCTGTTGTTAATCAACACAGATTGTAGCAGGAAGTTCGACAAATAAATTAACCTAATTTAAGCTTTAGTTTTAATTTAAGCGACAAATATTTAAGCTCTGTTCCACACCATAGAAACCATTCCTGCAGCGTTTTTTGAAAATTGAAAATCTTTAGAATCGTGATTTTGTCGATTTACGAAGAAAAGTCATATTTCGTCATGTTTTTGAAATTCCCCCAATTTAGTTCCCTTTGAGCTACAGGGCTGCCCGCTTAGTATGTTATGCCCAATAGCAACACCAATCATTCCTGCAAGTTTCAGGCCTGTACTCCTTGTATTACCGAAAAAAATAAATTTGCGTGTACCACCCTCATTCCTAGTTTTCGGGTCATAAAACCAGTAAGAGTCGGAATTTTGGCACCAAACTTGCGGAATAATTAGCCAACCATGTTGTTAATTTTTGCTGAAAATTTGAGCCAAATCGGTAAAGAAGTGACTGAGAACGAAACGTTTGAGTGAAGGCCGAAAAAGCGATGGGACATTTTTTATCTATACTGTATTTGGAGACAAATCTCTGTTTGGCGTGTGTTTGAGGTTACGGAAAAAGTGGCGGGGATACGATAGCCACCCCAGCCAGTGAGATGACTAGTCAATGGCAATCAACCGCCGACAAACTGAGCACAGAAGGCGTTCTTCTGTGGCGTTTCATTGAACGAGGAGGAAAGAAATACAATGTACGTAGTACTATTATTTATGTGGTGACAGGCTTTTACATGATTGATTGATTGATTGATTGATTGATTGATTGATTGATTGATTGATTGATTGATTGATTGATTGATTGATTGATTGATTGATTGATTGATTGATTGCCCCATTCCGTTGGTCATGAGACCGATTTGGCAAGTGGAATCGACTGTAAGAATCTGAGAGTGAGAAAGAGTAGAGACAAAGGTACTGTTATTTAAATATATTAATATTAAAATAAAACTATTATTAATAGTGCCATTTTAATAGTATTAAATCTATATTAATATTAAAATAGAGGGTCGACTATTATATTAAATTAAATTAAAATTAATTAAATAATTAAAAAAATTAAAAATTAAATAAATTAAATAAAATAAATTCAGGGGGCTGAATATTAAAATTTATTTTTAATACTATTTTAATAGCATTTTAATAGTTAAACCATGTTTGACAATCAAGGAGTTACATAATTTTACCACAGAAAATGATGAAAATTGAAGATTTCTGACTGCCCTCTGAATCTCGAATGTGTTTTCACTTGGAAATTGTGGAACTTTTCTCACTAAGGGGCTATCCATAAACAACGTCGTTCCAAAATCCCGATTTTTCGGACCCCCGCCCCCAAAATCGCTTTGTGTCGTTTCTTGGGGACCCCCTCTCACTACGGCGACGTCGTTTTCGGTTTCCCCCGATAAAATGGCAGTACGTACGGTACTGTAACGTTTTCTTGTTACCATACTGCGCAATCAATTGAATAAATCCCTACAACCACTCTGGGAAGCTTTTCTGTATGTAGAAACGTTTGACAGAATGTGTATAAATCGAAGATAATGCAATCCAAGTATCCTAAAATTCCGAAAAAGCGACGTCGTTTTTTGCTAATCCCCTCCCCCTGCTGGTGCGTCGTCTATCGCCGCATTTCAGCCGACCCCCTCTCCCTCTGGAACGACGTCGTTTATGGACGGCGCCTAGTAGGCATGAATGACAAAAGGACCTGAATCTAGTCAATAACCTATGTAACAGTCTTTCCTTTCAAAAATTTCTCTTTAGCTATGCATTAATAGTTTTTTCTGTAGCTATTTGTGTCCTAATGCAATTTAAATCCAGGTTCAGAGACAGAGCATTTTAAAAAATGGTTATAAATTTCCGCAGAAAAATGCTTCTAACTTGCATCCCTGATTAAATTTTTAACTAACACTGACAACTTCAAGCAAAAGATGTTGTTTTGCCAGTTCGCTGAAGTGTGACCAAAACTTTTCGACTGCATTTTAGAATATACTATTAAAATGCTATTTAAATACTATTAAAATTGTTATTTAAGATGCATTTTGCGAGAAAGTCAGCTTTGAGGGGGCAAGCAGGGCCATCTCACGGATCTGGCTGATATTTATATCTATTAAAATAGAGCACAGTCGAAGACCAACGGTGCATGCCCGGCCACCAGCAACCCCCTAGAACCGGAGCTACACCCCCTCAAAGTTGGGTCGGCAGCAATTTTCGGGCTCATTTTAATAGCTCTGACACCTTCCATTCAAACGATCACCCTTCATTCGTTTCTTAAGCTAGGATCCCGACTCGCATATGGTTTTGTAGCTGGTCCAATGGCCTTTCATTTTCTGGTACTCCCGTTTCCAGATCGTAGCTGGTTACCGAGATATTCGCCGAAAACTGCGACATTTCCACAAAATGCCACTCCGTTTTTTTTCGAAAAATCTTTATAACTTTTTGTGCAAAGGCCCTGCTAAGCTAATGTTTTAACAAAAGTTAGGCATGAGTTTGCCAAACAAAATGAGCGCCCCAAAGTGTGCGGTTAGAGGGGGGAGGGGGGTGTTTTGGCCTCTCAAAGGTGTTCGAAAAAAATTTTTTTCTGCAAAGCTTAGTTGTTAGCATACTGTTATATGCAGTTTTGTGTGCTGAGTTCGAAAATGCATTCAGTTTAGCTAGATTCGCTCTGGATCGGGAGAAAGTGGCGTCCAAAGTTGAGACCAACCCTTTTTCTTGACTGGCACTACTCGCTAGTATGGCCGTTAACCGCGGCGCAATGCAGTTTTTCTTATGTAGTTTTTGCTGCTGATTCCGAAAATAACTTTATTTTTGCTCTACGTTGCCTACTTTTGAAGATATCGGCATTTTTATGATTTGGGAACAAAACGGCTGCACTTGCTATAACATGCTCGTTTGAAAGGTGACTCAATTCAGTCGCATCTAGGGTACAGAGCCATAAAAATTTATATCACCTAATGCAGTTTTTCCCGCTGATTACGAAAATGACATCTGTTTTTCAATCTGACTGCTCCTGAGCTACTTATGCAACTTTTATGCCCTGGTACTCAGACAATAAGTTATCTGTCAAATCTGGACATAATGTGGTATCTATCTGGTGCAGTTTTCTCCGCTGATTCAGAATATTATCATATTTTTGCGCTACGACCACTTTGTCGCAAGTTATGGACCTCGAAAGTTTCATTAAGAAACATGCCGTGAGAAGCTGTAATCCTAAAATAAATGTTCAGCATTCGTGCATTTCTGAAATGAACCTTTTGTCAGTCAATAGTGTACCCGACCTATTTTGACCCGCTGAGTTCAAAAATGGCGTTTGTTTTAATCTATAGTTACTCGTTTTGGAGATATATGAATATTAATGCAAATTTTGTTTGATCAGTAATATCTCAAAATTGAACAGCAGTAGAGAAAAACAAACGCCATTTTTGAACTCAGCGGGTCAAAATAGGTCGGGTACACTATTGACTGACAAAAGGTTCATTTCAGAAATGCACGAATGCCGACCCAACTTTAAGGGTGTGTAGCTCCGGTTCTAGGGAGTTGCTGGTGGCCGGGCATGCACCGTTGGTCTTCGACTGTGCTCTATTTTAATAGATATAAATATCAGCCAGATCCGTGAGATGGCCCTGCTTGCCCCCTCTCTTCGGCACCAAAGCTGACTTTCTCGCAAAATGCATCTTAATAGTATTAATATTAGATCTAAATTAAAATTAACAGGGGACTATTATATTAATATTAAATTAGAATTAAAATCGGCTAGTTCTATTATATTAATATTAAATTAAAATAAAATTTCACTATTAAAATTACAGTAGACAAAGGATCAGGTGTAGCTGGTGGGGGGGGGCGAGAATCAGGAACCGATCCCAAACAGAAATTAATGTGTTTAATGATCATATTAATTATAAATCAACTAATTCTATTGATAAATATCGATTATCGATTATTTTTTTTGCAAAATTCCAAAATTTCAAAATCGTCCAAAATGGTCGTGTCATTTATCATTTGAAATCCCTTCGCCGGGCGAGTCTAATGGTCACTACATCAGCATAGGGCACGCCCCGGGGGGGCCTGTTTTCCAAAATATAAAAGTATCCCTAGAGACCCATCAGTATAGGCACGCTCCAGATGGCCGGTTTTTAAAATATAGAAATACCCCTAGGGTGACGCATCAGTATAGGCACGCTCCGGGTCCGGAGGACCAAGAATGCGCCGCTTATTAAATATTTCTAATTATTAATTAGCTCACAAATCCGAAAAATTTTGGCCGGCGCATGATTTCTCTGAAATCATGTTGGCCTGTCATGAGCTGCTTGCGTTTTTTCAGGGCAGGTTGGGAATTTCGCAACCAGTCCTGAAATTTCAGGAGGGGTTGCGAACGTTCGCAACCAGTCCTGAAATATTGGCGCAGCGCATGGTAGGCCGGCCGGCCGTTGAGTGGAGCATTCTTGCTTCTTTATTATGTATTCTTGATACAACGCACATGTACACCAGATACAATCCAGCAATAACCCAGATGGGCCACATGCGAGGCAATCAGAATGGGCCGAGACCGACTCGAACCCGCTACGTGTCATACGCCGTGTGCATGGGAGCCGAGATACTCACCAAGTTTGGGAAGATTCTAAGGCGTAGAGAGAAGAAAATGGAAGTGGTGGTGCGAAGCACACCAATGAAGAGACACACCAATACAGGGTAGAAGCGAAGAGGTAGAAACCAGAGAGGAAATGAAATTTGTAACATACATACGTACGGTTATGACACGGTTTTCAAAATTCAATACAGTATTACAGCATTTTGAGCCAGTCCCATCCTTATACCTACTGATTGCAGCACCTGTTGGATAACTGCCACGACGCCACAAAACGAATGATGCAACTGGCAAGAGAGAAAAAGTGCCAGCAATGCCAACCAACTTCCTCTTGCCCCCGCCACACTCCAACTGAACAAGTTGATCGGCAAGAGGAAGAACACCTACGTACCTACCTGCCAAGAGTCTGCTGTGTGAATTTATCAAACCGATCTACTATAATATGTACGTATCAATTATTTGCCGGGCTACTGTAGTAACTATGTAGAGTCCGTACGAAAGGCACGAAACCTGAAGAACGAAATAGCACCCAACCCAGTTAGTTAATGTCTCACGCCCATAACTCAATAATACTAGTCAATATCGTGTTTAGAAGTGGTAAAAAAATACGTAGATTAGCTTTTTGGTACACATTTATTTAATATATTCTGTATGCACTACATTGCCACTTCCGCTTTTCTTCATATACTTTCAATAGTAAAACAACCCAGCACAGGCATAGAGCCCAGAGTTCAAACAGTCATGATTAGTTCTCGCTCAGACCGCTGTGCGTCAGTCTCAGGCCGTTCGAGAATCCAGACGAACAAGCGAAACACAAACTCGAACAGAGTAAGGGGAGGCGGGACAACGGGCTGATTTTGAAATTCCCAGGCCAGAAGGAACAGCTCAAACTTCCAGATCGTTGTCGAGTTGGCCTGCACCTCCTCGAACAATAACCTAAAATCATCTGTAGAAGCAAAATTTTGCGGCAGCTCCATTAGAGCGCTTACGTAAATTTCGCCACTAACATGTTTACCATGAGAACGCTTGCAAACAGTAGATAGGCCGCCAGCAAGAGAAAGACCGGCATAGTTGCTCCTATAAAACGGACACGGCTTTAACAAAAAACACTTTTACTGGCAAAAATCTCGTGGGCCCCATCTATTCAGGAATGAGGTGATAATTTAGACCGAAGATGCACCATGTATGGCACCGGTGCGATCTAAGGAATCATACTAATAGGGGGATACATGCAACAGGTGATCCTCCAACGGGAGAAGGGGTTTGGGCTCTTGCGCCGGCTGGGAGGTCCGAGTCCAAATTGTAGGTGTAAGGTACTAAAAACGCTCAAAAATCGCAATTTTCGAGCTAAATATGGGTAGTTTGGTTGGCCTCAAATACCGCTAAAAAGTACTATTTTATAGGCGATTTTAACAATGCCTAAAAAATTGCAAAAATTCTCTGAAAAAACTACATGCCGAAAAATATCGGAGGGGATGAAAATCTTGTCTCAGGAGTTCCCTACCAGGTGGAGGTTCGGCCTAAGTCGGGCACACACCCCGACCCCTGTTACATATATGCCTGAGTGAGGGTACTACAAAAATACTTTAAAAAGTCTAAATTACGTAAATAATACCTTAAATAACATGTTGTTATTTCATTGACTGTATACTGTATGTACGTTTCGGTTGGCTATCCACATACTACATTAACGTACCTCGGTGGTAGTGCAATTTGAGGTCTCCAAATAGTTGCCATGTAGGGTAATAAAACAGATCTCCCAACCGTTTCATCCATAAAGATTCTTCACGATCCAGCAGCGCCTGGATAGCCACGGAAAAGCCCAACCCCAGTACGATTAGAATTAGTAGAAATTGGTAAACGTGGTAAAACTAAAATACAAAACGCTGCTTTGACATCCAAAGGAACGATTGGTATCATCAATTGTCATTGGGCACAACACGCCGACGTGAAGTGCCTTGAGTGAGTGTCCTTTAGCGGAAATTCCGGGGCCGGGGAAGGGAGTAAAGCACTAAAAATAGCTTTAAAATCGTAGTTTTGGCATCTCTGTTTTACAGGCAATTTTAGCAATTTTCGTGTCTAAAGGGTCCCATACCCTATGGACCAGGGCCTATGGTCGACCGACCGACCGACCGACCGACCGACCGACCGACCGACCGACCGACCGACCGACCGACCGACCGACCGACCGACCGACCGACCGACCGACCGACCGACCGACCGACTCCTGTTGCGTGCATGTTGAGTTACTTTGTTAGTCTAGTCGTTACCATTTTCTTGATCAAAAACAACTGGGGACCACGATAGTCGGACTTCATATCGAATCTATAGAAGCGAGCGAAGAACAGTAGCACAGAGCCAGAGTAGAACACGTCACGGATGACTGAAAATTGATTTTCTTTTAGAATTGTGAATCAAAAAGTATAATACTCTTGTCTTGACCGAGATCAATCTTGGTTTTTGAGAAGTTAAGGCTGATTTATGCTTCTGCCATTCGGGTGGCGTGGCACAGGGACAGGCACTTTCGAAATCGCTGCTCCTAACCACTCCATGTCCATGACATCGGTGCACTGGCAAAGCGCCACCCGGTTAAGAGCCGCTTTTTATAAAAACCATGCGGCTCCCCTTATAAGGGCGGAACATGAAATTTTTTGACCTATACTTTTTATGTGATGAATCGATAGGTCTTTAGTAGAAAACATCCCCACTGCGGTATTTTTGCTCTCCGATACCTCTTGCGGTATTTATTGCCAAAAACGTGATTTTGGACATTTTCCACTCCTGGAATAGCGTACTTGAACCGATTTAGCTCATATTTTCAGCATAGATTATGCTTACCATACTAATTATGCGTGCCAAGTTTGGGGCTGATAGGTTCACCCTGTCATGAATAGCATCGATTTTAAGTGAAATTTTAAAAAATCGAAAATATTTTTTTCCGCTAAATTCAGGATTTTGCCCATACTTCCAGGGTAGATAGAACTCGTCGCCCTCTACACGTTGGTGTTTTCACATTTTTTTGGCTCGGCCCCGTTTTTGAGTTATTCATGTTTTCATTTTCAAAAAAAAATTTGCGGTATCTTTTTAGAATCATGCACAGTTCTGATACCCCTGAAGCTAGAGCGGCGTGTAGGGCGGCGGCGTTGCACGCAGAATTTCGTGAGCTATCCAGCCATATAAGCGAAATCGATGTTACGACCTCATACACCAGAATGACGGCGAGCCAAAGTTTCGGTCGAAAATGACCCAATTTTGGACAAGGTTTCTGTACATGTTTTGACGTCTACCGCCGGGTTGGTGCGTCAAATCGCATAGATTCGGTCATCAAACGATAACTGAGATTCTGACGATTCCGAAAATGGTCTTATTGTTGCGTTTCATAGCCATTTGATGCTAGTTAATCCCCTGTAATTGTCTGCTGTTCGGTAACCGTAAGCCATACCACTAGGAAAACAGGTAAAATCGGTGAAGTAAAGTGGCATTTCGATAAAAACTTACTTGCTTACGAATTGTAGAGCTACTCTAACGCCTTCGATTGATATGTTACCTGATCTAATAAGTCTTTTATTTATACACAGGGTTTTTTTGTGCCTGACCCCCACTGCTAAAGGCCGGATCCACAAACGTGACCCACTAGACGATTCTTCCCATCCCCGATATATTCTATCGCTGATACTGAGTTTTCTTTTCTATAGCTATTGGCGCCTTTGCCATCCCCCAATAACTAGCTCGGTTTGGTTACAACGGACGGGTGGTCAGGCCTAGCTCATGTTTAAACTGTGCATTACACACGCAGAGACAGACACAGCGTAAGTAGGTGGTCAGCCGTCGGTATGCAAAGACAACTCTGTAATTTTTCTCCCATTGTACCAGATGTTGCGTGTGGTTCCCACCATTTTTTTGACTGGTTACCTGCGAATGATGACATGTTGTATCGCGTTTCCAAGATTTCCGAAAAGACTGTGATGCATAGAAGAACAGCAAGTTAGTTTGTTTTCTTTGCACAGTCATTCATTGTCATTCGTGCCTTACGGTAATAGTAACGGTAATAGTTTTAAGTCGAAAATTGCAGTTTTTGCGATTTTTGAACAATTTTGGTACCCTACCCCTCCGCTTGAAGTTAGGCTCAGGCTCCCCAGTCGGCGTCAGCCCCCTCAACCCCTCTCTCGTACTATGACTCGTAGTGACCTTCACGGGTCAGGCAGCCCCACGGAAGATTCTAGATCTGTTTTTGCATAATTTTTAGGCGATTTTAGCTTTCCTGGGCAGGGCCTGGCTGGGCTAGAAATTTGAAAATCCGGGCCGGGCACGCAGGTCACTACTCTCCCCCATCGGGCGATGACCACTTTATGTATGCTGAGTTCAGCTTGACTCAAGGTCTGCCACTGCGCTGGCTGGCAGAGGTCTTGACGAGTATGAATGAGCCGATCCAGGGGATGTGGGAGGGTTACACTTTCTATCTAGGGGTAACCCCCAAAGTCCAAACCCCCCTAGTACATGTACTGTATGATGTTACTGTGCAATAAACCCATTAGGTATAAATGTTAGACAGAACTAAATTCGCATTAGACACTACATTTAGCTGGGTCATGCAAATACAGTCGTGCTTCATTAATGGGCCCCTCGTTAGTATTGTTACCTCGATTATATGGCCAGCTACTACTTGGTATACCGATTAGTATGCTTATAAATTTTAAACATAGATTTGTAGTAATTTATGATTTGTTAAAAAGCCACTTTAGGCCTTGTCCGGAAATGAAATTAACAAGGTACGACTGTATATCAATCGAAGGCGCTAGAGCAGCTCTACAATTCGTATGCAAGTAAGTTTTTATCGAAATGCCACTTTAGTTCACCGATTTTACCTGTTTTCCTAGTGGTATGGCTTACGGTTACCGAACAGCAGACAATTACCGGGGTAGTGTGGGTTTGTATATTCAAATATACATATACAAATTTGTATATATATACAAATGTTTTGGATATACATATACATATACATATACAAACGGACTGTTGATGCAATATTCAATATACATATACAAACTGACTTGATATACAAACGGTTTGTATATTTTCATTTGTATATTTTTGCAGTAAGTAGTTTAGCACATTTTAGCCACTTTTGTACGGTAATTGAGATATTTTTACAGTTTCTTTGGGTGTTTTTGTATTTTGAGCCTGTCTTCAACTTTTCCAGAAGAATTTGTTAAATTTGCGATTTAGCCTCGTCTGCATTAAGACCAAATATTATTCATCTTCGTTTTAAATGTATTTCGCAATGAGTTTTGCTGTTTGAAACGAAAAAATGGAATAGTAGGCGGCTCAACGACGAAATTGATAATCGAATCCCGCACGTTTCCCTTTTCGTTTCATCCCAGTTTTAAACGTGTTATTAGTTTTTCAGATAAACCCGTTCAGCCAGTCTCCCTATGATGCGTAATAACGATTTCAGGGGCTATTTCTGGTTAAAACTATACCTATGTACGAGCCTAGTAGGCCTGAATCGAAGACTAAAGCCAGAACCTAAGCCTTAACACACCTGTTAACCTAAAACTAAGGGGTGTACCTAAAGCATAAGTTTGAATTTGTTGCTAGCATTTGTATTACTTAAAGATTTTCGACCAGCGGTGACTTACATACCGCACAAAAAATTTCTTGATATTACAGATCCTAAAAAGCCTGAGTTTTAGCAACAACATAAATTTTAGCTGGTAAAAATCTTAGACTGAGGGTAGTATCACTTAATAGAGTTCGCACCGGTTGGGAGAACTGCCTGAAATCGGAATCATGCAATTTGAGAATATTTCACGTTGGCTAGCCCTACAACGCCCTACCATACGTATGACAATGACACCCGTCATGGTACCCCTAACCCACTTGGTTTGTCGAAATCATGCTTTCCAGCAGAAAATTTATAATATTCTTAATGTACAAATATACAAAAAATATGCAATATTGAAATTTTGTTTGTATAAGTATATATACATATACATATACAAACTAATGTGCATTTGCATATATACATATACATATACATATACAAACGAAGTAGGGATATATGTGCCCACGTTATACCGGGGATTAACTAGCATCAAATGGCTATGAAACGCAACAATAAGACCATTTTCGGAATCGTCAGAATCTCAGTTATCGTTTGATGACCGAATCTATGCGATTTGACGCACCAACCCGGCGGTAGACGTCAAAACATGTACAGAAACCTTGTCCAAAATTGGGTCATTTTCGACCGAAACTTTGGCTCGCCGTCATTCTGGTGTATGAGGTCGTAACATCGATTTCGCTTATATGGCTGGATAGCTCACGAAATTCTGCGTGCAACGCACTACTACACGCCGCTCTAGCTTCAGGGGTATCAGAACTGTGCATGATTCTAAAAAGATACCGCAAATTTTTTTTTGAAAATGAAAACATGAATAACTCAAAAACGGGGCCGAGCCAAAAAAAAGTGAAAACACCAACGTGTAGAGGGCGACGAGTTCTATCTACCCTGGAAGTATGGGCAAAATCCTGAATTTAGCGGAAAAAAATATTTTCGATTTTTTAAAATTTCACTTAAAATCGATGCTATCCATGACAGGGTGAACCTATCAGCCCCAAACTTGGCACGCATAATTAGTATGGTAAGCATAATCTATGGTGCATGTTGCGTGTCATACAAGCGCACTTGTCCAAGAATTAAAGAAATTCGGCTTTCATATTTTACGGGAACAATCGATTTTTTGATGGACATAAATTTCTAAGCAAAAACAAGATGATCTCATTACATTTCGTTTGAGCAGACTCGTTTAAGGTGAGCGAGTTTAGCCAGCATACTACGATTTTCTCCATTTCTAATATGGTTTTTGCCTCAAAATAGTTTACTAGAGGCATGCTCAGCTTTTTCCAAAGTTTGCGTACACTTTCCAATCCCATTTTGAGGCAAAAGTCATGATAACAACATTATAAAACTCAGAACCTGAAAAATATTGCAGTGTAGTCGACTCGCTCACTTTAAACTCTTACTGTACCCGACTCAGTGGTTTGTTTCTAGCCGTCGACCAACCAATCGATCGGCCATTGCGCGCTCTTTCGAGCGAGAGCGAACGCTAAAAGATCCGTCCGTTCAAACGAAAGCTGAAAGTAAATTCCGGTTTTTTCTACCAACGTGTGCATGAAAATTCTAACACTAATTTCTCGAAACAGAGACAAAGTCCACAAACGGAAAAAGAGGGTTACTTTGAGGGACATTTAAGCAACCTACACTGAAAGTTTGGTGAAAAATTTCGAGGTACCTTTTTTTGCAAAATTCGATTTTTTACCAGAACCCAAAAAATTATAATTCGCGATCTCAACCTTGGCCGATCCTCTTAAAATTTTATAGGTAAAACACCCAATATACCTATCATTATTTCTGAAAATATCAGCCCGATCTGTCGACGCACACGGTAGAAGTAAAAGAAACACCGAATTTGGCTGGAAAAACATGTTTTCGGCCCTAATTTGCATATTAGTGACAGGCGAGTGAAAATATTTGTCGTGTGTTATTTTCTACCATAGACCTATCAATTTATCAAATAAAAACTATAGGTCAGAATTTTTCATGTTCCGCGACCTGCCCCGGTTTTATAAAATGTGGCTCTTAACTTCCAAATTGGTAGGGGTAGTGTCGATGTATCAAAATCGGAGCCTCAGTGCGTCATGCATAAGTGAAATGCACGCTGCTTCCCTCGCAATTCGCCAGGCAAACCTAGCTTAGCCTGTACAAGGTATACAGTAATTTTACTACTATTTTACTACTTAGAAATGTGGTATTTTGCATCAATGATGCCAAAATTTTGTGATTTATTTATACTGGTCCAAATAGTTGCTAAATCTGATAATGATACGAAGCCTTAGAGACAAAAATTTGTAAAATTTGACTGACAAAAGTGGACCCACACATTTTTTTATTTCAAAATTGATCAATATTTTGGTTTGAATTCACTAAAACCTAGTAAAATACAGGGTGTCTCAAAAAAAATGATCACATTTCTTTTTACTGCCATTTCCGCAAATTTTGACTAAATAGGCTGAAATTTGGACCATAGGTGCCAAACTTCGGGGAATTTTATGTGTTAAAGTTTGGTGCACTAGGCTTGACTCATTCCCGAGAAATTTCAAAAAAAGCGAAATTTGGTAATTTCAATAGTGAAAGCCGGTCACCGAAAAAATGATCACATTTCTTTTAACTGCCATTTCCGCAAATTTTGACCAAATAGGCTGAAATTTGGAATATAGGTGGCACAATTAGGGGAATTTTATGTGTCAAAGTTTGGTGCACTAGGCTTGACTCATTTCCGAGAAATTTCAAAAAAAGTGAAATTTGGTAATTTCAATAGTGAAAGCCGGTCACGAAAAATGGAAACTTTTCCTTTTCCTGTATCTTTTCTAATTTTTATCGGAATTGGATGAAATTTGGAGTGTAAACGCAGAAATTCAGGGTAATTCATGTGTAAAAAGTTGACGCATGAACTCCAACGCTATCGTTAGAGTTTAGGCGATAATGTAATGTAACGTTTTTTCGGTGACCGGCTTTCGCTATTGAAATTACCAAATTTCACTTTTTTCGAAATTTCTCGAGAATTAGTCAAGCCTAGTGCACCAAACTTTAACACATAAAATTCCCCGAACTTTGGCATCTACGATCCAAATTTCAGCCTATTTGGTCAAAATTTACGGAAATGGCAGTGAAAAGAAATGTGATCATTTTATCGGTGACCGGCTTTCACTATTGATTTAACAAATTTCACTTTTTTTGAAATTTCTCGGGAATGAGTCAAGCCTAGTGCACCAAACTTTAACACATAAAATTCCCTGAATTTTGTCACCTATAGTCCAAATTTCAGCCTATTTGGTCAAAATTTGCGGAAATGGCAGTAAAAAGAAATGTGATCATTTTTTTTGAGACACCCTGTAGTATTACTAATTTTGCTTTACTATACTATCGTAAAATAACAGTACTCGGAGGCGCTAAACAGGTGGCTCAATAAAGAGTCAGCCAACGGGAAATCTTTCATTAGCACCATCTTCACCAACTCGCTTGCGCTGTCTCCAAATTCTGAATTATTCCCATCTAAAATCACACATGTGGCAGGGCAGCGGCCCAACTCGGCAGTTCCAAAATTTACACCTGCAACTGATAGCAAGGTGCAGAAGAGTCCAAAAGGAACCTGTGTAAGGTTGAGGATCTGATGCACAGTTTTCGGCCATTTGACAACTCTTTAATTCTGTTCTGACCACAGCCAAGCGTCTTCCTAAAGCAGACAGCCGGCCAATGTTCGCAAATGATTAGTGCCGGCTGTTGAGCACAAAAGCGTTTGGCTTCATAAAAACACTGAGAGCGTCTGGGGACTTGAAAAAAAGATGCTGTACAATCTGTATAGAAACTGTAAACTCCGTTATTATAGCGCTTATCCTATACTATAGCTAATGCGTAAAGCATGCTTCTTAAGGTTAGATACCGGTGCTCTAATGCATAACTTCAGAAAATTCACCCCGCGGGCAAACACTGACTAAATAGGAAGTATTGCTATGCTAGAGAGCCTACGTGACTCTGTTTTCTTTCTGCTCGTGATGTGGATGGTTGCTTCTGAGTGTAAGTACAACTGTGCTTTACTACAGATTTGTGTTTGGAAACTCAAAGCTTTCAGTGCCGTCTAAATTAATTTATGAATCGTGCAATGAGCCTTCAAAACCCCCGCCAACAGTGCCGAAGCCGATTGGACCGCCGTAGGAACTTATAGAAGCTGCTCAACTCGCTCAATTTTTACTCAACAGTCCAGCCATCTTACATGTATGTATCGATTAACTGTATAAAGTAGCGTTGTGTTGTTTCGTTGAAACGGAGTTTGACAGTCAGGCACGTTTAAGGTCGGTTCAGAAAGCAGCGGTAATGACACCAACCAACGGACACAGCGGACACGGTTCTTCGCAATGATGACCGTGTGTGTTTGTTCACGACCCCCGGGGCTGGCCAACTTTTATCTTTTCAGCGATCTCATCTGAAATTCCTCTCAATTTACCGCATATAGTCCCAGTAGCAGAAAACAGGAAAAATGGTTTAAACTCAGTCTGGGGCCAAAAATTCCGCGGCTTGGGGCAAACCTGTCACGCTAACCTGCAAAATATACATTGTATTTGCTATCTGCAGTGGTTCGTTGCGTGTAGCACGAGATAAACCAACCGTACATAATGCTGGGAGGCTTCATTACCATATCAAAAGCAGATGGCGGCATTGCACAAGTGCCTCTGGATGCTTGTCTACCATGGCAGAGGAGTTGTTCTAGAGGAGAAGTTATTCATTAGACTCTTGCAGCAGCAACACCCAGAGCACTAAGTTTCTGCCAACAGTCTGCACTTTTCTCTGCTGTGAAAATGAATTCTTTCAGAGGTTGCTGGTAATAGCGAATTTTGTCTGCGCGAAAGCGCGAAAATGACATCAATTTACTGCAAAAATCTTGCTGATTCAGTTTTAACAACTATACGGTATACGGTATTTTTATACCGTATACCGTATAGCCAAAAATACCGTATAATACCGAATGATACCGTATAATACCGTATACCGGTTCCACCCCAAATTCTGAGCTGTGTGGCTAGTGTATGCTTTGTTTCTTTCTTCAACTTCTGCAGTGCAGTGCAGCGTGCTTTCTGCTTTTGCAACTTTTGTATACCCATACGGTACTTTTTTAATTTTCATATTTTTGCACCGTTCCGTTTCGATTGTGCGTTCGTTCTTTCCGCTTTTTGAGAGGTGGACGAATGCCAGGGTAAGGGTAGCAGTTTTGTTTTTCCTTTACCTGTACAATAGTAGTTTTTGTTGCCTTGGAAGGTGGGGAAATTTTTCAGGGATTTGGTGGTTTTTCAATATTTTGGTAGGGTGAAGAAGTAGACATATGGTTAGTAGTAACAATGCAACCGTAATCCGGTTTATTATCCGGTATATACCGGAGCGGAGGACGGATGCGTCCCCTAGGGGTACTTTTATGTTTTTAAAACAGGCTCTCCAGAGCGTGTCTACTGATGCGTCCCCCAGGGGTACCTTTTTATATTTGGAAAACACGCCCTCCGGAGCGTGCCCTATGCTGATGTAGTGATCATTAGACCCGTCAGACGAAGGACTTTCAAATGATATAGATATAACAGGACCATTTTGGACGATTTTGAAATTTTGGAGTTTTGCCAAAAAAATTATTATCGATTATTACGATATTTATCGATAAAACTTATTATTTTATAATTTGTTATGATCATTAAAAGTATATATTTTAATCTGTGGTCGGTTCCTGATTTTACGCCCGGAAACTATACATTTAGCTACCTATTTTTGCTCTAAAACACTATGGAACCAAAATTTCCTGTGTAGCAAATTGATAGCGCTACAAAATTATGAAATAAGAAAACCATGTATGATGTTCCAGACGAGCTAGCGCCGGGCAAAGGTTGTTGAATAGCCCCAATTTTTAAGTCCCAACTCTAATTGTTATGAAAGAAATCTCAGAGTTGGAAATTTTGGTTCCATGGTTAAGCGGCCCGTTTTTTGATGGCGTATATCTCGGGAAAGGAGCGTCAAATCCATAAACCCTTTGTAGGTTTAACATAACTCATAAATGTCTATTAGTGCACCAACGCACAACACTCCACGCGAAAGTTCGATTTTCAACTTGACATAGGGGTAAGGAACAAGACTCGATCGAATCAGAGACTCGCTCTTAAAGCCTTTATATTTGCAGTAAAGCTCTGTATGTCCAGAACAGGCGTTATTTTTCACATTACTATATGTGCGCTTTCTGAGCGTGCGCTTTTAGGAGCACCCCGTTTGGGGGACTCGCGCGCGGCCATACATGTGTGACAGGTCATCGGGCGAGGGGAAGTTCGGGGGGCCTGTCGCCGGCCGGGGGTCTGAGCCGAAAATTTGGGAGGGAGGGTATGGCACTAAAAACGATCAAAAATAGCAATTTTCGGCTAAAATAGTTAAAAATCGCTAATTTGGGCTGAATTACAGCTGCTGCTGCAGCTGAAAAGTGCTGTTTTTCAGACGATTTTTCAATTTTTGTGTCTGAAATTGCAAAAAATCGCAAAAATTTGCTCAAAAAATTACTTGCCAAAAATCGGAGGGAGGGGGTCGGAAAAATTTAATCAGGGAGGGGGTCTGGCCTAAGTCGAGTGGGGGCAGACCCCCTGTTACATGTTAGTATGGTCGCGGCAATTTTGGTGGGTGGGGGGTCGAACCCAAGTCAAAATTCCAGGAAGGGGTCGGGCACTAAAAACATCAAAAATCGCAATTTTTCGGCTAAAAATGGTTAAAAATCGCTAATTTTGATTGAAATACAGCTAAGCAGTGCTGTTTTGCAGGCGATTTTGGCAATTTTTGTGCATGAAATTGTAAAAAAATCGCAAAAATTTGCTCAAAAAATTACTTGTCAGAAAAATCGTCCTGGGGGGTCCTATGCGGGGGTCTGGCATAAGTCGGCTGGGGTCAGAACCCCCTGTTGTTACATGTATGAATGTGAGTATACATTGAAAGGAAAGTGGAGGTCTTTACTAGTAGTCTTGCATACAACACAACAGACACACACTCAAGCGCACACACAATGAAAGGAAAGTGGAGGTGTTTACTGGTGGTCTTGCATACAACACAACAGACACACACTCAAGCGCACACACACAACCACTCGATAACTTGGTGCTACAAACACTCACACTGAATCACATATTCTTTCATCATGTAACAGGTTATCCACCGAGGGGGGTTGGGTCTGAGCCCAAATTTTTGGGTGGGGGTCGGGCACTAAAAAACGCTCAGAAATCACAAAAAATCTCAATTATCCGCTGAAAATTGTCAAAAATCGCTGAGTTGGGCTCAAATACATATCAAAAGTGCTGTTTTACAGTCCAATTTGACAATTTTTGTCTGAAATTGTAGAAATTCGCAAAAATTTGCTCACAAAATTAGTAGCCAGAAGTAATCGGAGGGGGCGGGCGGAAAAATCGTCTCGGGGTCATTCGAGGGGTCTGGTTTAAGTCATTTGGGGGTCGGGCCCTCGGACCCCCTGTTACATGTATGAATCTGAGATGTTCATGTCTCTGTCCATCGTGTGAGATGTTCGTGGTGTTACCGAGAATGAATATTGCGTCGATGGGGGAAATAATGAACACAAAAACATAATTTTAGGGCCGATCACTATCGGGCGAAGACGAACACTTAGTTTAGAATCCTTGTTCATTTTTCATTTTCTTTTTACATGTTGGCCTTCCATAATGAAGTGGCGGCGTGGCGGGAAACTGAAAGGGAAAGGAGGTAGAGGAAAGGCGGATAATCTATTTGAATAAGAGCCAGTGGAGCAGAGTCAGTGTTTAGGCGATCGATGCTCAGGTGGGTTTGTTTTGCGAGCGCCGCCTCAACGATAAGTGGCTTGGCTGTCTGTCAGCCGCTTCTCTGCTTTCAATCGGTTTCGCTTTTTACCAGCTCCCCAACCGGCCTTGCTGTTTGCTCCTTTTTGCAACTTCAGCGCGCTCCGGCAAAAACCGCTGTCAGATGGCCTCGTGGGAATTATTATCTGATTTTCTCTTCTGTCCTGTCGGCCCCAGATAGGCGCACAAAAGAGCTGAGAACCAAATGTTCGTCCCGTAGGATTTGTATTGTGAGATTTTTGCTGTATAAATAGAACTGAGAGAACGGATGTATTCAAACGTGTAATAGGGATTTGGTAATACACGTGGCTGAGGTCTGCCTCACCCGGAGCTGTCACACGCCAGACCCCCATATCGGGACTTTCGAGACATATTTTCAACCCCCAGATTATCAATTTTTTGCAGTATATTTTGCAATTTCAAGCAAAATATGGTCAAACCTGCCTGTAAAACAGCAATTTTAGCTAGTTGTGAGCTGAATCAGTGTTTCTGAGCAATTTTTAGCCCCGAAAGTCTTCTTCAGGGGTCGTGCGGGGATCTGGAAAGTCGGGGGGTCATGGGAGTCAGGGAATTTGGTGTCCGGTCATGGAAAGATACAGGCATGGATAGCAGTGGAAACATATTGCTCCCAAATGGTCCTGTCAGGGCTTTGTACACCACCCTTTTGAAAATCGGACTTCTTACTTTTTTGCCTCTACTTAAATTGAAAATTTACGCTCAGAATAGTGTTTAAATGCGTTTTACAAAACCAATTTTTTAAAATTTTCTCACCCTTGTTCAGGGAATTTTGATATTCAAAAGCCGCACGAACCATGTTCTTGTTAGCAATTTTTTGTAATTTAGCCCATCGCCGAATTTGGGATCAATTCCTAACTCCCACCCCTATTGCGTTTGTTGACCGGTTCTGCTACATGTCGCGTATAGAACCAAAAGTCGGCTTTAGTTCCCCAGAGCATTTGAAAATTCCGTTCTGACCTTTATGCATCGTTGATGGAGAGTATTTATTTGCTTATCGCAAAAGCTGTTATAGTATGTACCTTTTGCTTCCGCTCTAGCTCTCATCAAACACAGAGCCGCCAATAAGTGTCACCGGTTGGCGTGTGTCTATAAAGAGCGAGTATTTGCATACTTCTCAGCCAATTTGTTTGTTAAATTGGGCTTGTTTGCCAGCCGATTCGGTCTGTGGTTAGAGCCGCGGCTCCAGTTGACTGCAGTTTATCAATTGGCGCGATCGTTATCGCTTCAAAAACTTGCCCTTCTCGCCCAGTTTGACGCCGACGCAAAGTGACAAGTGTCTCTCTGTCTGTCGGCTCTGAAATCCTTCGAGAACGCGGCGCTTGTCACCCTGCTTCGGCTGTTTGTAAAATTTCGACTAATTTCTCCGCCCGCCCAACTATCTAAGGCGCGCTTTTTTTGGTTGTAGGTTGGTCCTATGTTTTAAAACCAATTATTCACTAGAGATCTTTCCACCCAAGTCTACTGTACAAAGAGAACTAAAAGCTGTTGAGTTTTCTTTTTTCCATGGTCAATTTTTGTCTTATGACTTTCCGAGACAACACAGCCCAGTAAACTGAATTTTCTCCCTTTTCCGTACATTGGTCAGAAATATAGGAAAGGGTATAAGTGGTGTAAAGTTTTCCCAAAACATTTCGTCAAAATGTCGTTCGGGCCAAGTTTCTTCCGATGGCGAACGCCCATATTAACGAGCCTACGAGTGTATTGGTTTTTCTGGTATTGTTCGCACTCTAACCAAAATTGCCTTTTTTGCAGTCACTCTGCCTTGCTAAAATGTAATCCGGCCGTCGGCGGATTGGTGTGGTTTTATTGGGTTGCCTTTTAAAATAGGACTAGTAAAGTACACACACACTCTCTCCCCTGGCCCGGCTGGAAAAAACAGGAACGCCCGCACTAGATACTAACGCTTTTTGTAGGCGGTGGCGTGAATATTATTTTCACTTCACTCACCTCTCGTAGGCGGTTTTCTGTATCACAGTTTCGGTTCACTTTGCCAGTATTAGTGTTTGTGGTAGTTAGGTGATTAGACAATGTCGTAATAAATATCTGTTGGGTAGTCTTTCTGCTTTTTTTCAGCAAACTTAAGTAATCTACCATACATGTGCATGGGTTCATTGAGCCTCAGGTTTTGGTCGAAAATTTCGATTTTTGGACAAATTTTTTGTTGGAAAACTGGACTTTATGCAGTTTTTATTGAAAATTTGATTTTTACTAAAAAACTAGCCGAAAATTCTAATTTTCAGTATTACGATAATAATACGATAAGAACAGACCGAGCAGAAATGGTGTGAGTGAAGAACCGAAAAATCCGATCGGGGCATTTTTTATGTCGTTGCAGTGTATACTTGGTTCCTAGCCGCAATCTGATTTTTCTTTCCTACTTTCCCAAACTCTCAGGATTTAGACATACTAGTACTGTATCGCGATTGCTTGCGAGAGCTGATTTATGTATTTGGCTCAGACCGACAACCGATCTGTGTTTAGACGAGCAGAAATCTAGCATGAAAACGGAGCAGAACGGTGAGGTGAGCGGAGGCAGGTTGCTGTCGTGTCACGAATGTCAGTCACAACGACCCACCCAGGACTGCTGGTGGTGCAAGAACTGTGCAGTCACCGTCTGCTGGTGCGTTTCTCTTTAAAAGCCCTCCTGCCTGCTACGTACAGACTTCCTTTAGATTTGGGCTGCAAACATTTTTCAGGCCAACTTCTTTTTGCGCCGACGCCCGTTTATCACGCAGCTGTGACGTTTACTAGACACTCCCCCGTTTTTAAACTGCTTATTTTATACCTCCGTTAGTTCGTTTTGTTTTAAGCTTCTATCATTAATAACGCAAAGAAGAAATTGGTCTACGGAAAACAGGCCCAAAACATACATGGGCCGGAAAAATCCGGAGGGGGGTGGGGGGTTGAGACCTCGGGGGGGGGGGGGGGGCCCCCCCCCCCCAAAAAAGGCCAAAAAACGCCTATTTTGCCTTAAATAAGCGAAATTTTCTCCCTCCGGGAGGGGGGGTGGAAGGCCGAGGGGGTGGTATGGACGGCCGAGGGGGGGTATGGCCGGCCGAGGGGGAGGGGTATACCCCCCTTACCCCCCCCCCCGGCCCATGTATGGCCCAAAAGTGTTTTGGTTTATGTCTTTGTCTTTCTACTATACTAATGCAAATTATGTTCGCCTGAAACTGGACGAGCAGATATGAACAAGCAGCGAACATTCGGCGGACACAATTTTTTGTCCTATCTGTGAATTATGTTCGCTCTTCCAAAATAGCCATCCACTTTACCTTCCAAACCAATTTTTAACTGTATTTATATGCAGACATGTAGCAGCGTCGGCGTAGGGGAGCGGCTTTTCTGTCAGGTGGCCAGTTTCACCCAGAGGGGGTCCAAAACTTCAAAAAGCTCCAAAACGCCCGGAAATGCGTTTTTAGCGCGTTTTTTCTCAGTTATGAGGCTAAAAATATCGCTATATTCAGCTGCCAAATAGCGCTTTAGAGTCAAAAGGAAGCAAAAACTATTAAAGGGGCTTCCAAAAACGCCGAGTTCTCCTAAATATCAGCAGCGGAAACACCAAGTTCGGTTTTCAAAGTCTTTTCAAGCGAATCCTAAATAATAATTGGTGATTTCTGAGCCGGTTTATTTTACTGTAGCCGCTAGTATTTGTGCTTTTTGGGTCAGGGTCTTCAACTGTCCTCGGGGTGAGGCGGGTTTGTCCTTTCTATAGTCTGTTAAAAAAATGAGCGACCTGACGATTTTGTCAGAGAATTTTACTATTTAGGCCAGGGAAAGTCGGAGAATTTTAAAATCCCTTATCCGTGGGAACACTGATTGGTACCATTGTGATTTATGTGTAAGAGATAGAGACAGTCACACTACGGTTTTCATAACGATCTGTTGAGAAGTTTTGAAGGGATCTAGTTCGATTACTGTCTCACCCAACTTTTTAAAATATTTGTAATTCCGCACATTAAAGACAATAATTATTGTGTTTCAATAAATGATCTGGCAGCATGCATTTTGTTCAGTTTGTTGCAAAAACGCGCAAAAATCGACCGGAAAAACGTGTAAGCTACGCACCTAATTATGTCTCGATAAAAGGTTATTTGGATGAACAACTGAAGTTGCCTCTAAATATGGCGAAAAAAATAATTTTTTATACGAAAAGGCAGAACTAGGTAAAATCGGAATTGGGGTCACTCCTATAGCTAGGGTAAACCCCGCAGTACATGTATGCTCAGAAAGAACTGATTCTCTTAATTTCAGCCATTGCAACCTGCTCAAAGGACACACCGAGCACCAGAGCTCCCCCTGGCGCAAGCGCGACGTTCTTCTTTCCTGCGCCCAGTCTCTAGAAGCTCGTTGCTCCCAACGCTCCAAACAAGCGGCCACGGAGGAAATCAGCATAAAGGAGTTCATAGCCGAAGTAGAGAACCAACTGATAGCGCGCGTGCAGCGTCGGCTGGAGTCTCAGAACGAGAGCGACCGGCTAAAGATCGGTCTCATCTCCGCCGCCTTGGGTCTAGAAGATAGTCAGACTCGTTTCTACCACGTTCCTTCGCCGGGCGCACCGGCCTGGAAAACAGCATCTGAGCCAGAACGACTCGAACGACTGCTTTATGAAGCGGCCAGCGCCGGCGATTTGTCTGGTCTGGTCACTTCGCCGGTCAAATCGGTCGACCAGTCGTTGAGCGTGCTGCCGGAGGAGGCGAATCCGGAAGAATTGGTGCGCTTCATCGAGTCAGGAGCTTGTGCCAGCAGCGACGACGGCTTCCACAGTAACGGCAACGATTCTAGAGACGAGGCTGCTAATAACACTCCCATTTTTCGCTTTCCGCTCGAACCGCAGGTGCAGATTTGGGAACGTCAGGTCTCTTCGTCATCGCCGCTCGACTCCAGTAGGTCACGACTGATGCCCTCGCCGGTTATGGACCATTTTAGTTACCGCAGTGACAGCGTGTCTACACCCAACGTCAGTGCTCTGTTGCCCGAGTCGATCGACGGCCGTGCAAGTAGCAGCACGGCGACGCAGACCGATTCCAGTCGTACTGCCACACCTAACAGTTTGGGGGAACAGTCGGCCTCCCCAAAAATCGGCATTCTCTCATTTCACTTTGGGAGCGAGTATCTCACACGACCTATAGACGTCTGCGCGCTCCCCGACGGTCAGTTGGTGGTGTCGGACAGTTGTGGAGGGGTCTACGTCACTACCCGCAAGGGGGACGTTGTGCGTCAGGTGGAAGTGGATGGGGGCAGTGCCAGTAGTGTCTGCTACAACAAAGCACAAGACCAGTTGTTAGTGTCGGTGATGCAAAAGATGGGGCGCTTTATCTACGTGCTGGACGGTGATTTCCTGCTGCAGAGCAAGATTGCCTGTCCCACTGAGCCGAAAGTAGATCACAGTCGCACTCGTTGGCTGGCCTGTAGTCCGAGAGGACAGATCTATCTGGCTTCTGGCGACAATAAGAAGTCTGCCGTTTGGGTCTACCATCGGTTGTTGGAGAAGTGGTCGCTACTAAAGGAACAGAAAGAGTGTCGCTATCAGTATTTGGTGGTGGCAGAAGATAGACCGGAGTCTGATAGTACAGTCTTGCTGGTCACAGATGCCATGAAGGCTCAGCTGTTACTGTTGGTGGTTGCGCGATGCGGCTCTGTCTGGAACGAATTCGACCTGACCAAGCAGTACCGCATTAATGACTATATTAGGAGTCCGGCCAGTGCGGTGGTGGACGAGAAAGGCAACCTGCTGATTTTGGACTACGCAAATGGAAAGTTGTGGGCGCTGATGCGAGCCAAAGAAGGAGTGAGACAGTTGAGAGTGCTGTCTGAGCTGGGCAGTCAGCAAGGACTGGGTATGCACGCACATGACAATTGGTGCTTCGTGGCCTGTTTTAACAAGAAACGGGTGCAGGCCATCAACTACTTAGACTCCGATTGAGTGCACTTTTTTGTGACAGGATGGGATTTCCTCACTTCTCTTTTGGCCAAGAATTCAACTTCTAAATAAACATGCTTTTGATTTTTCATTTTTTCTAACAACAGTATCAGATTTCTTGACCGCTAACTTCTCTAGAGCGCTGGAAAGTAGAATTCTGCTTCCAAAAAGGCTAAAATCTAGGCATATATTAATGGTACGAGTACTTTTTATGGTAACTTTACCTTCGAACGAAATGGTGCCACTACCATATGATATGAAATTTGAAAAAAGTGGTGTAGCACTAGCCTAAGTACCGGAGAAGTATACCAAATGCTTTCAAGGAGAGGTAAAATAGTCTCCTGGGTTGCAGGCAGGCCACCTCCTAGTTCCATATTAGCCTTAATTGTTAACGTTTCGGTTAACGAAATCCCATACTGTCCCAGGCCAAATATTTTATGTCTAAAGTGGGTATTGGGCTACAGTCAGGTAAAGGGCATTTGTGGTACCTCTTCAAGCTATGTAGAAGACCATTCAGTGCTGTCAAATGTCTGACTGTAGCTTGTACAGTATTTCTTCACTACCCCTGCCTTGCCTAGCGCTTAGACTGAGTTTCCACAGCGGAGGGTTGTACTGAATACATGCATGTAACTGGTCATCGGCCTTATCGGCCCAAATTAGAGTTAATGGTTAAAAATCGTTCAAGAAAGCTAATCTGAGCCAAAAAAATGATGTTTTTTTTTGCTAAACTTTTCATTTTTATGTCTGAAATTTTGAAAAAAAATCTGAGATGAGGGTTTAGTAGGGCTCCGGTTGGTTACATGTATGTACTAACCTATTCTGTATTGGCACAGTATCTTGCGGTATTTTCACTTGACTAGTGGCTATTTTATTTACCGGTTGTGATGGTATCGGCGGGCTTGAAGTGTCACTGCGCAGCGCACATATCGTCTGTGTATCTCGCATATGGTTGGTACAGTAGCTTAAAGCAGGCAGTGCCTTTGCTGGGTGTTTGTTATTGCGCAACGTACAAACTACTACTACTTTTTCCATTTGTATGCCTTAACGTGCGGTCCACGGGCTTAGACAGGATATTTTTTGCTCCGATATTGGCACCTGACTTACAACAACAGTTGGTTGTTTGTTTGCAAATTCGGTTGTTTTTCTTGGCTTCGTGCTACTTCACTTGTTGTTCTATTCGCTACTTAACTGAGTGACCACCTATTTTATTGATTATTATTATTACATGTGCGGTTCATTTGCTATGCATACCTAGTACTCGACTGGTAAAACTTAATTACCGACTGTTCGTTTGATTAGTGACCATTTATGCGATCGCGCAGTACTCTCTGCCTTTTAACTGATAATAGAAAACTTGGCAAACGGTGGCTAGTTTTGTTTGAATCGAAAAGCAGAGTGCAAAATTATTTTATAAATGCAAGATGGGTCTGCATTAACTGTCCTTCGGTCGGTTTAGGTGTCTAGACAGATTAGTGCGTTTTAATGGACCGTTTGAAAGTGAAGCTAAAGAAACTGAACCCCCACATTACCTGCTACATCTGTAAAGGTTATTTGGTTGATGCCACTACTGTTATCGATTGTCTGCATACGTGTAAGTTGCTTTGCTATCTAACCCTTTCCAAATCATCGCTTTAGGCGAGCACTAGCTTTATTATTCGCCTACTCTCTGAACAGATTTGCATGTGCCCTCTGCCGTCGCTACCCCTCTGGATTTCAAAATTCTCTACCCCTTCCGCTGAAGTGCTAGACCAACCACATTTATACACCTGAAATTCGCAACACAAGGTCAACGTAAGAAAGTGGTGTACAGAATCGTTCGTTACTTAAGTTACTAATTTGTGTTCTTTAGTGTTCGCTCTTTCAAATGGACTACGCTAATTTTGCAATGAAAGGCATTTATCAAACAGTCCATACCCGTTGTGTGGTCCAGTTTTGTTTTTCGTGAACACATGATGCCAGTAGCTAGGGTTGGGTAGGGTTCGGGGAATCATCGACCACAAATTTGGGGTGCTAAGAAGAGGCAAACAGTCAAAGTCGACTTTTAAGAAATACATGTAACAGGTCAATCCGCCGAAGGGGGAGCGGGTTTGCGGTCTGGCGCCGGCCCGGGAGTTTGAGCCCAAATTTTGGGAGGGGGTTGGGCACTAAAACCGCTTTTCCTAAAAATCGCTAATTTGGGCTGAAATACAGCTAAAAAGTGCTGTTTTACAGACGATTTGGCATTTTTTGTGTCTGAAATTGCAAAAAAAACGCAAAAATTTGCCAAAAAATTACTTGCCGAGAAAATCGGAGAGGGTTTGAAAAATCGTCTCGGGGGGGGTCTGGCTGGCCTAAGTCGGCGAGTGGGAGGCAGATCCACTGTTACATGTATGTTTTAAACCGCTCCAAATTTCTAATTTGGGCTATAGGTGAAGTTGCTGTTTTATTGTAAAAAATTCCTAAAAATCGGGTTGAGTGGAAAAATCGTATCGGCAATGGCCGTTCGGAAACAACTGTTGCATGTTCGAGCGCAGTGCAGTTGGAAGAGCAAACACCGACCAGGACAAATTTGTTTTGTAGTTAACTTTTAGCACGAGCAATTCGCCTCTATGTTGGCTGTCAATGGTTCTGCATTTGTGCCTTGTTAAACGACTCCAAATCTGTTTAGAGAGTAGACAAACAACAAACCTAGTGTACTTGCGAAGTTTACTGTTTCTACATACCAACAGATTCATTTGTGACAGAGAAAGAGGAAAGAAAGACAGAGAGTCAGACTAACTAGTTACTGATAGAGACAGATCATATACGAAGATTTGTTTGTAGTGGACCAGTGAACCGAAAGCATCACCTCATTCTAAGGGCTGAAAACAGTGCCTAAACTAGCAATCAGGCGAGAGCATAAATACGTACAGGCATTAGTTTCCAAGCTCTGTGCTGCACCTTCAGCCAAGGGGGCACTGTGTCCATGTCCACCGGTTTGGGCTTTCGGTTCTGCTTGATCACTTCCACTCTCACCACTCTGACTTGGGAGTCGTCTGCTGAATAAAACACTATACGCATTTATTTGCATAGAACGGTGTACCGGTGAGGATGGGAATCAGGAACTGTCCGTTAGTGTGCGCCAAAGGGAACACTTTTTTCTGTAAGAAAGCTTCGGTCTGTCTCGCCGCGGTCAAATAGTGCCAGTTATGCTCACGCAGCAAGTTCTTCACTGACGGAAGCGATAACTGAAACGGTTACTGTATTAATTAGTGCATCATACAAATAGAACAGGTCTTCTTTCTATCGATCAACTGGCTTCACCTTTCCTTTTATCGAACTGAAGCGAGATCGACGTCTCCGTACCGCCAACTCACAATCAAGGAGTATAAAGGGTAAAGAAACAACTGAACAAAAGAAGTACAAACAAACGAAAATGCAAACAAACAACAAGTGAACGAACTACGTAGCAAACAAATAAATGACCGAATAAAGAAACAATTGAATTAATCAACTGACAAACGACAAACAAGCAAATGAATGACCGAGCAAACAAACAAACAAACAAACAGCCGAACAAACAAACCACAGAAGAAACAAAGGACTGAACGAACAAACAAGCGAATGAATGACTGACCAAACAAACAAACAAACACACAGTGAACAACTGAACAAACAAACAAAATGAACGAACAATTGAACTAGCTAATAAACAGAGAAACAAACAAGAAATGAACTACACAAACAACCACCGAACTAACAAACGAATGAACGAACAACACGTTTGTGTTGTGTTGCACGAGTTTTAGGGATCATTGCGGCCATCTTTCCATTTCCATTGCTGAGTGGTCTAATCTATCGTTTTGAGATAAGAGCCGAAAGACTTACTCGTCTGAAGTGGTTGGCCATCATGCGGCACTGAAGGCGTCTCTGGACATCGGACGTGCCCACTGTCTGCAGTAGCTCGGGGTCGTATAAGTGGTCGACGCTTGTGTTTGCCTGCTCTTCCATTTCTGACACTGAAATTCGACTGTAAACAGTAAGACTAAAGTCGGACCAACATACACCACCAACTCACCTGACTGACTGAGCCACCAAACAACACAAGACAGTTGCAAAAACACAGAATAATATAGACAGAAATTTGCATAGAACGGTTTCAGTTTGCAAGAGTTGTCTGGTGCGGCACTTCGAGACAGAGAACAAGTGTCCGCGATGTCTGATTCTAATCCATCAGAGCCATCCCTCCCACTACGTCAGCTTGGACCGCACAATGCAGGACATTGTCTACAAGCTAGTGCCCAACTTGTACCAGCGTCAGTTCTTTTTCTCTTTCACCAATCACAGTTGTCAGTTTGCTGCCTCTTTTTTGATGACTCGAAGCAACCTCATGTCTAGATTTTTTTATTCATCATACCACCTCACCCTTCGCTAGCTAAGCTCTAGGCCAGACATGGCCAACCTGTGACAACTGAAATTTTTTACGAGAATAGAATTTTGTACAGAAAATATGAAAAAAGTGTGCTTAGATTAGGTGCAAATAGATTATACACCACGATGAAAATAGCTTTTTTAATTAGTCTGAAAACCTCGATTTTAGCCAAAATTGACTTTCTATCCCCCTTAGATCCTCCCGCAGGTGGCGCTACCCTAAATTTTAAAATTTTCCCTCTTCAACCGAAATACTAGTCCATGTCTGACCTAGCCTAACCTGTACGGCATCGTATTTTTTGCAGAGGAAATGGAGAGACGCGAAGAATTTCACAAGGAAAGAGGGATTCCGTTTGACTCGGAACTCAGCGAAGAAGGTTTAGATATGTTTAGATCGGCAATTCACTTGTAAAGTCGGCTTTACAGAGAAACTGAAGCAGATAAACGAGCACGCAAAAGCTTGCGACTACCACCGCAATGACGAGCTGGTAGTTTATGTCATGATTAATTTTCTTCCATTTGCTCTGCCTCTATCGCCTCTGCCCGTAATTGCTGTATAGTCTCCGAGTATTTCGGACTAATAAATTATTCGGGCCATTAATTATATGCTTGCAGGTTCATCAGCTAAGGTGGGAGTGGGAGGCCTCAGAAACTGCGCCAAAATTCTGGGATAGAAGAATACTAATAGTCGCTCTTTTGCAGACAATTTTCGTGCCTAAAATTGTACAAAAATTGGACCAAATATTGTTCCCTAGTAAAGTCTAAAAGTGAGGGTCGGTAGATCCTTTAGGGGAGGGGTTTGGCCTCTACCGATGGAGGGACGGCGAACCCCACAAATGCTCATGTTACAGTACAGGGTGCCAATCAATGATAATCCCCTCACTCGAGTAAACTAAACGAAGCTTGATCGGAAAAAAATGAAAGTACCAATAAGTAGAATATTTTGATGTGGGTTTAAACTCTGAGTATTCCCCTATTGGAACACGAACAGTTTGAAGATGAGCAAAATAAGAAGGCCGAAGTGACTTTTCATATTTGAGCTGTTCGTAAAGGCAATCGAGGGAACACTCAGTATTGAGCTTGTTATTGTAAACCCACAATAAAACAGTCAGGCACGTTTGTTTGTGGTTCTGGCACCATATGATACCGTGAATAGGGGACTATCATGTTTGGGAGTCTGTATATGTAGTTGCGAGGTGTAAGTTTGATGTGCTTTTCAGTTAAGCGTATTTCTGACTTGTGACAGCACGGCTATGAAGCACCTGAAACGCCGGTACTTAGTCTTATCGTCACAGAGCACCGTTAGCCATATAAAGAAGTACCTGGCCAAGAAAATGTACTTCGACGTCGATCGCTTTAAAGAGGTGCTTGTCTTAATAAGCAATCTGCTCTAATTATTATTACCTGTTTCCCTTTCTAGATCGATATTCTTTGCAACAACGAGCTGATGGGCAAGGATCATTCCCTGAAATTTATACAGCGCACCAGATGGAGACATAAGGTACAGTTTATTTGCTCATTAACTTGCCACCGTTTATGGAACTGGTACCATACCATGTGTGGCGCCGGTACTATATGGTTATGGTACCTACGATAGCGGTACCTTAGATACCATACCAGTACTCTAAACGGCGTACTATTATGCGTAGTCATAAAATGTACTGTTGTATGCAAATTTTAGACTCCGCCGCTAGAACTGCAGTATCGGAAACACGTCGATTTCTGATCGTGTCGGTCAGATGTTGTTGAGCATTTGGTTGTGATTCTATTGTATATAGCTCATTCATGTAACTGGGGTCTATCCACCCCCGAAATAGGGTGAAACCCCGTCCACCGATTTTTTCGGACACACTTTTTTCAACAATTTCAGACAAACCCTTGCCAAAATCGACTGAAGGATTTTTTATCCAGAAACCTTGGGCGGTTGACCGGTTACATGTATGATAGTCGTTCTACGACTGTTTTTTGCATCGAGTTTAGTTTCTCTGACAGCCTTGCCTCTGTATTGTTTGTTATTTGTAGCCTGTTTTTGTTACTGTTTATTCGGTGTGCCGTACTTCACTAGATCGTGCTGGTACTACGGTTTTGAAGAAAATTCCTTTGCGCCCAGTTCTTTTAGACACCTGATTGACCAGCAAGCCGTTACCTACTTGGCTACTGTAGAATTACATAAAACGGTCTGTTTGGGGTACCATTTTCTGCTTTAATACGACCACGGTTAAAAGACCACCGTCTTATAATAGATGGTTCAGTGACTGTTCAATAGGCCCATATAGCCCCCGTACCCAGCCAGACCCATGGCCGTAGGTGCCGGTACCGTGCCACTACCATAATATGGTATTAATTTGAATCGAGCGGTACCGGTGCGATAAGTTAGTTGTACCGTTTATGGCGTTGTTACGTGCCTGATTGTATGAGTTCTACTGTATGTATATGATGAAAGGAAGTTCGGTCTAAACTGTTTTTTAACGGTGCTTGCAGACTAGATTTTATTTGCAATCTAAAATAGTTGCGCAGCAAGAGAGATAAGACGAGCTAGCGGACAGATTGATTAGAATTCTAATTCCTTAGACAGAGCCTTGTCCAGCTGTGTGTGCAGCATGGATTCTAACAGAATAGCTGGTACAGATTTCACTATCCACTGGCTCTCTGAAGTGCTCCAGCAGTCAACCAATACCGAAGCAACTCTGCTGAACTGGGAGGCTAAGCCTTTGACCGAAAGTACTGGATTTCTTTCAACTATTTTAGCGGTCGATTTGAAATGGCAGCACCCAACTGATTCGCTGCCCAACTCTGTCGTGCTAAAGGTAAGACAGCACTGTGGCAATTTTTTAATTCCTTCGACGGTTCCTTTACCATCCAAAAATTAAAATGTTGTCATCCCTGATGTTGTTTTACCACATTGAGCAATATTTCCAAAGAGTTCTTTTATAGGTTCTTTACTGGTCTTTCCGGTGTTCATGTGTTGTAATAAACCTTTTAAAAAAGAGTTCACTCTAGAATTTTTATAGTAATTGGACGCTTGCCCGGTCACCGTGAGCGACCCACATTTACATAAATCTTTTTTCTTACGGTTTCTTACGCTCGGCCACCAGCAACCCCCTGGAACCAGAGCTACACCCCGTCAAAGCTGGGACGGCAGGGATTTTCGGTTCATTTTCTGGTGTCTGAGTTGACAGTCTCCATTCAAACGATCACCCTTCATTTGTTTGTTAAACTAGGATCCCGGCTCGCATACGGTTTTTTGTAGCCGTCTCTAAGCTAGGGCCCGACCGGATACAAATTTCTACCGGATCCGGATCCGGATATGCCCATATCCGGCCGGATCCGGATCCGGATATGCCGGATATCATTGAATTGACAACTTAAAAATTTTTTAGAATGCAATAAACCACATATATACATTTCTTTGTTCTGTAACAGTTGATTCAAAACAACATCTAACAATTGTAGTTCAAACTATGGTTGGATAATATCGGGTTTTTGCGATGCATGTGATATTGCATATATCATATGCACGCAAAAATGAGATATGTACATATTTTTTGCATATTTTATCACCGCGGCTAGAAATTGATAACTGGACGCTTTCCAAGCATTTTCGAGTTTGGTCGGAATGTCTATGCAATCTTTAGCATTTATTAGGCATACCTATTTTACAGATACAGACCTCATCTGAAAAAAAAACAGAAGGGGAAACACAGTTTGGCATGAAAGTTCAGCTCATTTCGTTAATTTTTAGATAAAAATGGTTGACATCACAAACTTTTGGGTAAATTATTGTTTGCATGTTCAAATTTGTTCTCTCTAATGTGGTATACTTAGCCGACCTTTTGGTAGACCTGTCCTAGTTGTACAAATTAAAAAATTACGAATTTGAAAAGTCTCAGTTGAGATTTCCATTCTTTGCGAGTTGAGTTTAGAATCTCAAGCCATTCATCTCCATTCTGCAACTGAAAAGAGACGCTTTGATCTCTGTAAAGTACAGATTTACAGTATAAACTTGCCTCAATAATAGTTCGTTCTTTTATTTTAGATTTTTATTTTTAATTAAATGAAAAATTAGCAAAAACAAGGCGACTATCCTAAACATAGAAATCCAGTCTGCTTGGCTGTTTTGTGATGTTCATTGTATCACATTAGTATTATTATTTTTGTTGAGTTTGTTTTGGCCAAGTCCTAGCCTGCTCGCCTTCTGTAGCTTGGAGTTATCCCCTTCCGAAATGAACTGACCCGAATTTTCAGATGCCAATTTTTAACGTAAATATTTCAAGAACCCTTCATCGGATCTTTGCCAAATTTTGCAAGTTAACCAATCTTTATATGGACTTAAGAACCTGTAGAGATCAGCTTTCTCACAAAACCGGTTAAAATCTGGCGGATTTTTACTTTCAGTCACGGTGAAAAATTAGCATTGTAAAAAATGAGGGTGTTATCCTTTGCACAGAAATCAGGGTTATACGAACTACTGGGGTCATGGATTACAATCGCCTCAAGAAATTTCTAACAAGCATAAGGTGGAATGCAATATTTATGTTCAAAGTACGTAAAAAATCACGTTTTCTCATCTGTGACTGATATCCGGCATATCCGGCAGGTAATATCCGGATCCGGTACCGGATCCGGATATGGCCATATCCGGCCGGATCCGGATCCGGATCCGGATATCCGGTCGGGCCCTACTCTAAGCTGACTTTCTCGCAAAATGCATCTTAAGCCAGCGATTCAGATACCAAACACAACACAGCTGAGTTCGGTATTCAGCGAGGCCGATAAAGCCAAGCAATTTGCCCAATGGTTGGTGGCCGCTCATGCCATGGAATGCGACGCTTACGAAGTCGTACGATCTGCAATTGGTCTACCTTTGCCTAAGATATTTTACAGTCGACCAATCATGTCCGACCAAAAAGGGCTGTTGCTGATGGAAAACCTGGTCCACGGTCGCATTACAAAGGTGACCGATGGCTTATCAAAACAGCAGGTACAGTAGTGTTGCGGTCTTACAATTGACCTTGCATGTACTGTACTGTTCATGCTAGTGGCTGGCGATAGGGACGGTTACCAGAGCTGGAAGGAAAGCTCAAACCCTGGTTCTACTTCTCTACAGTTCAGGGCATCCCCGACCCGAAAATACAAGTACAGTAGCAGCCCCAGTACTAACAAATTCAAGACCTACGTATTGAAGCGATTGTGTTTGTGAGAGTGTTTTGTATTGTCAAGTTATCGAGTGGTTGCGTTTGTGTGCTTGTGTGTGTGTTGTGTAAGTGCCCACTAGTAGATAAACTCTTTCATTGGTGCCGAAACCCGGGAATGAAATGGAAGAAATGGAGTGAAGAGAGTGATGAAGAGGAAGAGAGTGCTGAGGAGTAAGGTGATGAGAAGATGGAAGATGAAGAGAGGAAGAAGGATGAAGAAAAGAAGGAGAAAGAAGAGAAGGAGAGTTGAGAGGAGAAGAGGAAAGAGAGTGAGAAGACGAGGACAGAGAAGGAGAAGAATCACAGTTCATTTGAATTCACTTCGCAAGAGATGGAATTCCGTTACACCGATGACATGTCAGCAGTTGAAGGCAAAGGCGCAGAAAGGCCGAAACGTGGCGCGCACAAGATCGAGTCAACACGGTGTCGGTACAGAGCAGCTTATTGGAGACTCCGAATCAGAAGAGGCAGAGCATATCGATTCAGATAGTTTCCCCGGCTGTCAGGCACAGTTGAGGCCCAGTCGACATCCGGATGGGGAGTGATGAAGCGATTGTGTTTGTGAGAGTGTTTTGTATTGTCAAGTTATCGAGTGGTTGCGTTTGTGTGCTTGTGTGTGTGTTGTGTAAGTGCCCACTAGTAGATAAACTCTTTCAGTATGTACACCTGTATGTAGTTAGTTTTAGAATGCTTTTTCGTCATTTTATGCTTGTTTTTAACTGTTAAATGCATCTATATTGAGCTTAAATTGCGTTTGTAGCCTTATTAACTACAGTAGTAGCACGTAATATACACAATTTCTCGGCGCTTTGACGATTTTTGATATTTAGCAGTTAAACAAAACCCTGGACCACCCCCTGGGTGAAACTAGTGGTAGGGATCCAACCGCTCGCCCGGTGCATGTATGTATGTATATGTTGTACGTACTCTCTTTAGTTGTATTCAGTGGCTGAAGGGCTGGCAAAAATCCACGCGCACCATTTGTCGGTGGATTCAAGTGACTGGACGCAAAGGTTCCGAGTGGACGATCCAGAATGGAAGTCGGTCTGGATAGACTTTATTTCTGGGATAGTGGAGAGTGCCGAACCGGCCGTCAACTCCTATTGTCCTCTGCTCTTCCGTCAATCGTTCGCAAGTGTGGTGGGGTGGTTTAGAGAAAACAGAAATCTAGCTTATCAATCGGCCTACCAGTTGCATTCGGAATTGGGTAAGTGATCAGTCTTTGCCACTGATCTGTTAGACTTATGTCCCCCGTCAAAGTGAACGTGAAGTGCATAACCAGTGCTTGAAGTAACAGGGCAGACTTGGCTAAGCTTTCGAGAACAAAAAATCTGAGGATTTCTGCTATGTTGTGTTAAAATTTCAACCAAATTCATTGACGAACACAATCAATACAGCAAACGGACGATAGATAAGTGACCCATCCTTTATAGTGTTAGACAGTCAGGCACTTAACGCCGTTTATGGTACCGACACCACATAAGGTGCCGGTACCATATATGGTACCGGTACCTAGGGTAGTGGTACCATATATGGTGCCCCCACGTTCGGCGGCTGTGGTGGTACCATATATGGTACCCCTACCTAGTGTGGGTTTGTATATTCAAATATACATATACAAATTTGTATATATATACAAATGTTTTGGATATACATATACATATACATATACAAACGGACTGCTGATGCAATATTCAATATACATATACAAACAGACTTGATATACAAACGGTTTGTATATTTTCATTTGTATATTTTTGCAGTAAGTAGTTTAGCACATTTTGGCCACCTTCGTACGATAATTGAGATATTTTTACAGTTTCTTTGGGTGTTTTTGTATTTTGAGCCTATGTTTTCAAATTTCCCAGAAGAATTTGTTAAATTTGCGGTTTAGCCTCGTCTGCATTAAGACCAAATATTATTTATCTTCGTTTTAGAAGTATTTCGCAATGAGTTTTTCTGTTTCAAACAAAAAAATGGAATAGTAGGCACGCTCAACAACGAAATTGATAATCGAATCCCACACGTTTCCTTTTTCTATTCATCCCAGTTTTAAACGTGTTATTATTTTTTCAGATAAACCCGTTCAGCCATTCTCTCTATGATGCGTAATAACGATTTCAGGGGCTATTTCTGCTTAAAACTGTACCTACATACGAGCCTAGTAAAGACTAAAGCCAGAACCTAAGCCTTAACATACCTGTTAACCAAAAAACTGGGGTGTACCTAAAAGCGTAAGTTTGAATTTGTTGCTAGCATTTGTATTACTTAAAGATTTTCGACCACCGGTGACTTACCCACACCGCACAAAAATTTTCTTGATATTACACATCCTAAAAAGCCTGAGTATTAGCAACAACATAAATTTTAGCTGGTAAAAAATTTAGACTGAGGGCAGTATCACTTAATAGAGTTCGCACCGGTTGGGAGAACTGCCTGAAATCGGAATACACTCATGCAATTTGAGAATATTTCACGTTGGCTAGCCCTACAACGCCCTACCTTATGACAATGACACCCGTCATGGTACCCCTAACCCACCTGGTTTGTCGAAATCATGCTTTCCAGCAGAAAATTCTTAATATACAAATATACAAAAAATATGCAATATTGAAATTTTGTTTGTATATGTACAGGGTGTGCCAAAAAAAAACAACCCAGCAGATTTTTCGCTGTAGCAACGGCAAATCTCAACCGATTTGAATGAATCTTTTTTTAAATGAAAGATAAATAAATTCTTAAAAGGTTGATGTAACGGTTATTAAGATGGCCTGCTTAGTTCCTGAGATATTGGCTCTCAAAATCAAAACAGTGATTTTGGCAGTGAACAAGAGGGATTTTTTTATTATTCTGCACTTCGTAAAAAAAACGGATTCCTGCTACTGCTAAGGGCTATTGGAGGCTTTACAGGTGACACAGAAACTCGGTTTACTTCAACACTAAAGTATCATTAGCCCCAGCAGTAGGAATCTGCTTTATTATGAAATGCGACGGAATCGCTCTTGTTCTTTGCCAAAATCTGTTTCGACTTAGAGGGCAAATATCTCAAGAACTAAACTGTGAATCACAATAAAAATTGCACCAATCTTTGAAGAATTTATCAATCTTTCATTCAAAAAAGGATTCATTCAAATCGGTTGAGATTCATGGTTGCAAAAGTAAAAAAATCTGCTGGATTGTTCTTTATCACTCTTGTTCATTGCAAAAATCTCTGTTTTGATTTTGAGGACAAATATCTCAGGAACTAAGCAGGCTATCTTAGTAAACGTTGCATCAATCTTTCCACAATTTATTTATCTTTCCTTTAAAAAAGGATTCATTCAAATCGGTTGAGATTTGCGGTTGCTACAGGAAAAAATCTGCTGGGTTGTTTTTTTTTGGCACACCCTGTATATATACATATACATATACAAACTAATGTGCATTTGTATATATACATATACATATACATATACAAACGAAGTAGGCATATATGTGCCCACGTTACCCCTACCCATGGTCATGGGTGCCGGTACCATATATGGTACCGGTAACAACGCGAAGGTAGGGGTACCATAAGGTACCACCACAGACCCCGAGCGTGAGGGTACCATATATGGTGCCGATACCATACAGTATATGGTACCACTACCTAAGGTGTCGGTACCATAAACGGCGTTAAGTGCCTGACTGTTAGAGGTACATACAGTACTATTTATTTAGGTATGCCGCCAGTTATAGTACACGGCGATTTCTGGTCTCAAAATATAATGTTTGCTCCCGATTTTGAGGGTAATGCTGGCCCGGACCTGTTAGCTATTTTTGATTGGCAGTTCGCACATCCAGGTACGCAAACCTACATATTGAAATGTAATTTCTACAAAGAGTGCTACAGGATTTCGGTGACCAGTTGTTTTCAGCGCATAGAAAAGATGAGACGAACAGTTGTAAGTTGCAGGCAGTTGCATGGAAGATCTGTGCGTTCTGATGGCTTGTAGTTGTTCGGCTGAGTTAAGACGAGCTGAATGGCGGAAGGTGGTGGCACATTATTACGGTAGATTAACTGCGCAGCTGGATACCGTTGCTCCATTCACTCTGCAGCAGGTGGAAACTGCCTTTGTGCGCTCTCAACCTTGGGCTCTTGTCTTTCTCATAATGGCTAGTCAATTCTGGCCGTCCATTCTACAAACCGAGGGTACACACAATCCTAAACTGTCACTCGATATATTGGTGGATAGAGCCGAAAACTTTGTTCAGGATGTCTGGCCTGACTGCGTTAGAGCCTGAACCAGTGTGGTGCACGTTTTTACTACCTTACACACCTAGTTATTACCTATTTAGTTAATTTTCGGGAAAAGTACCCAGTATTACTTACCTGGTTTCTGTGAACTCTATTTTACCTAGTTTTAGTTTTACCTAGTTTGAAATACAAATAACTAGGTCTTCTAGGTAGAACAAATTTACCTTAGTATCACATTTTCAGTTTTACCTGGCTTTTTTCAGTCAGAAAAGCTTCAAATTTATTGCTTTACCCGAATTACGTGCAGTGGCCCACAGAATGAATTTCTGACTTATTTAATCACTAAAATACTAAAACTTTCTTGAAATGTGGCGAATTTTGTGAATTTCATCATTGTTATTTTCAACATAAAAAATTAAGTTTTCACTTGATTTTGAGCGTTTTAGGTTTACCTAGTATTACCTGGTTTTTCTGGGCTTTACCTATAGTATTAGGTTTCTTAGCTGAGAACTTTATCTAGTATTACTTTACCTAGTTTCAAATTTCCAAAATGCACCACAATGACCTGACTGAAACCTGATTGTTTGTGCCTTATCTGATTTGCAAAACGTTTTGTTTAAGATATAGTTTGTTGTAGCTTATACAGTACTTTCACTACTTCATTAAGTGTTCATTTGAAGAGTGAATAATGGAGTTATGTATGCAGTACAGTTTGAGTAAATGTTTCAGTATCCAGTCAGACCTCAAAATTGAACATTTAATTACAGCATAGCAAATACTGTTCCGACGACATAACCATATCAAAAATCATTATTATCGGCCATTTTTCCAATATCGATGTCGTGATATTTGCCATCGATGTTTCAAAATGAAAAAATCCCGCTTTATCCAGCTGTTTTTGCCGTAAAACCTCCCTACACTACAGGCACTGGAGCAAAGTGAAAATTTAGACTACCAAACCCGTACATATTTGCATGCAAGTTTTGAGTACCAACAAATGTATTGTGCGCTTGGTTGGCTCTTCTGACAAAGAACTGGTTATCAAATCTAAGATTTGAAACTGAATCATAAATTTAGGTTTGCTTTTTAGTTTTACTGTTCCCTCCAATATTTTACCAAGTATGTAATTGAATTCGAAGCTGGATTGACATTTTAAGCTGATTTAGCATTGTAGAGGTAGAAATATTGGTATCGATATGGAATATGATCGAATTTTGATACCGTTGGAGCACTAACAGCAAAAAACAAACAATGCCAGCTCATCCACTTAGGGGTTAGTGGCATTTGTGGCACCTGAGCTGAGCCCAAATTCTGGCAGGTAGGATACTAAAAAGGCAAAAGTCGTAATTTTCGTCCAAAAATCGTATAAAAGCACGAATTTGGGTTTAAACACAGCTGAAAAGTTTTGAAAGCAAAGCAATTTCAAAACTTTAAAATCGCAAAAAATTTTTGAAAAATTATTTGCCAGGAAATCAGAGGTGGAATGAGAAAAATCGTTTGGGGGTGCCTACATCTGTGGGGTCTGGCCTATGGATGGATTGCCCGGGTGGGGCCGTAGTCCTTGCGGTAGGCCGCCTAAGGGCTCATCACGCACACCCACATCCTCTGCTGCCTTCACTACAGTCGGCACACAATCTCGGTGTCAGTCCGGCGAGTCTCAGTGGTAGCTGTCCCCGTTTCCGTTTGTCCCAACACGTGTGGTGGCTATTGTAGCTCAGGTGCAACGGCAGCTGCAGTAGGTTCGGTTCCCATTTACCTACAAGCCATCACCGGGTTTTGGTGGCCTGGGTCGGGCTTTGTGTTGACGACCAACTGCTTGCGACAAGAACTTGGCCCTCCGAGGGACGAACGTGCGTAGGGCCCATGGCAGCTTTGCAGCCACTCCAACTGCGGCCTGGCCTATGACGATTGCCCCTGTTAAATGAAGAGAGCATAGCAAATCAACCATCAACCAAATGGTCGCGTCTTGGCCATGGGTAGTTTACGCTATCCCGTGTGTCACGGCGGCCCCGGCACCCGTGGAAGCGGTGTGTTTGTGGGTTCGAAACCTGTCGAGGCGATGGGAGGTAGTCGACACAAAGCCCAACCCAGGCCGTCGAAAGTCAGCAATGGCAAGTAGATAAATGGGGACCAAACCTTAGCTGTCTTGCACACACCGACAGCAAAGGGGAGGGTTGTTGTTAAGGAGGCTGCCGGACTTTGTGTCTCTTCCTGCTCTATAGCAGTTGGCTACTCCTAGTCCAAAAGGACAAAAAGTTACAACAACAACAACAACAACAACAACAACCAAAGACGCCTACTACGTACAGTATGTACAGTACATAAGACCTAGCCAACTCAAAATATCAGGTCACAGTGCTTTAGTCGGTGATCTGACCATAAAATTTAGCCTTCACTTTCAAGATAAACCGTCCTGGATAGGTTTTGTATATTGTGGGCAGGTATTGGAAAAGTACCTAATATCAGGTATCAGGTACAGGTATTTCAAAAATACCCAATCAGGTATCAGGTATAGGTAGGTATTCACAAAAATACAGGTATCAGGTATTAGGTATCAGGTATTCTCCCATAAAAAGTTACAAACCGGATTTTAGCCGAAAAATCGCTCAAACTACCAATTTAGGCTCAAAACGCAGCTAAAATCAGATTAGTTCCAGTCATTTTAGGATTTTTTCGTTATGAAACTGCACAAAATGCTAAAAACCTACTCTCAAAATATTACAGGGATGTGGAATCGCTGTGCACATCCATGTCTGGTGGTTTATCTTTGCAACGTAGAGCCTTCTCGCAACCCCTTTTTACCCTTACACTGTGTCCCTATTTGTCTTCCCCTTTATTCATTGGCTTACTCAGGATTTTGCAAAAGGACATACGTATAAAATTTTTACAATGGCCATGGCCCAATCAGGGCGAGAAAATTGTGACAAAATTTGCTTGAAAAACGCTTTTGAACGCATTCTGAGTATAGTATTAGCATAAATTAGGAGGTATTGCAGTCTGAAGAGGCCTGTTTGGGCAACGGGAAAATTTTGAAACATTAGTCTTTCTACATGCTTTTTTAATGAACAAATCGGTCGTAAACTACCATTTGATGCCTTGTGTTTGTACCTGATACCTGTACCTGTTTCAGTCCAAAAATACCCAAAATCAGGTAGGTACCGTTTGAAAGCACCCGATCAGGTATCAGGTAGGTATCAAGTGGGTATTGCAAATTTACCTGATAATCAGGTACAGGTACAGGTATACCTGATCCACAGTAGTTTTGTAGAAGGCCATTCTATAAGCCTTTGTAAAGAGAACATGGAACAGAATAGCCCCGGTTCCATTAAGATAGGATGCCACAGGTCCCATCACCAGATACACTGTACGCAAGAGTACAGCCACATGATCGGGAACTGACAAAAATTGGAAGTTATTAAGCAATATAAAGCTTTGAACACTAACAAATGTGCTCATAGTGCAGAAATTTAGAAAAACCGTGCCAAACAGTAGTTTGTGTTTTGTTTTTTCGCGTTTTCGTCGATTCTCGTCGTTCGGTTGTGCTGAAGATTTTTTGAGAGCCTTCACATAAACGACAGCTAGCAGAAACTGAATCAAAAGCAAAACAGAGTAAACGATGCACTGAAACACCGACCTGGACATGTACAAAATTCTCCAAATTAACATACTTTTCACTCCGATGGCGCGATAAATGTCGTTGCGAAACAACATGAGTACCAAGCAAAACATGGTGCCAATCAAGGCTAAAAAGCTCATCAACAATATGATCTTAGCTGCACGCTTTTTGTGGTTAGTTGCATTATATTTTAAGGGTTTTCTAACAGCAATCACTCGGTCATATAAAAGCTGCATCAAAAGTAACTGATTAGCCAACTGAAACAAATTCGTTGGAAGCTGGTCTAACTCATGCGGTAGATTGATCAACTGATCGCTCCAACACGACTGGTATTTGATCTTAAGTGCCTCAAAAACTCGTCCTGCTTTGAAACTAAACGCCAAATTAACTAATAAATCTGTTATAACTTCAGCAACATGCAGATACAAGGCCGTTCCTGCATTCAGACCGGAAATGGTGTGCTTCAAAATGTTCAAGTTTAGGGCGTTTAGAAGAAAGTTGATTGGCATAGCAAAGTACCACGAAAATATAGTGTAAGCGGGTGTGAAAGTTCGTTCAACTGAACAGAGCCAATGAGTGCAAAGTTGACTAACATAATACTGTATCATCTCAATATCATACCTGATACCGTAATACCTTGCCCAGAAAGCTAAGTGGCGAAGTGAAAGAAAACTGAAAGGACAAGGGTTGAGTCTGGCCTTGAAGAAAGAAAGTTTGGCTTCCAGATACTTCCAGGGTAGAGTTCCGTTGTTCAAGAAAGTTTGAGATTGGTCTATCAATGCAGAAAAGAAATGTAAACGACCGCAGAGAGCCTGGGCTTCCGAAAGATTCAGCTGTTGCTTGTGTCCACGAACAAGTTTCAGGTGGCAGTCGTACCTTTTCAATACCAGCTGTTGCCAGCTTTCTGAGCTAACTTGATTTGCCACCAGAATAAAACTTATGATGACAAGTGTCAGCTTCACAGAACTGGACATATTGACTGAAGGGTCAGGTGAAGAGAGCAAAAGTTATACAGAGAACTCAGATTCAGTACTATTTGTGTCCTTCGGCCAAAGAACAATGAAATGAAAACCAATCAACCTTACCGTACATTGCATGTGTCTCTGACAGACTAGGTCTTTTAGCATGCGTGCTTACAGACTGAATGCAAAGCTCAATACCGGTGCTATTCACGTCAGAGCAGGTGGAAAATACCTTCGAGCGCTCACAGGCCTGGGGGCTTTCCGATGGCTAGTCAATTCTGGCGTCCATCTGCTAACTGACCGACAATTCAATGCATTGGTGGAAAACACCGAAAACTTTGTTCAGGACGTACATGTATGGCCAGACTGCGCTAGAACCTGAACCTGATGCCTTACTAATCAAACCTTGTCTTACGTGCTCCAAAATTTCGGGTAAGTCCAGGTTCAGCAGGTATCTGGAAAATTCAATTTCAGGTTCAGGTTCAGGTTCAAGTACATTTTTCAAAAGAACCCAGGTTCAGGATCAGGTTCAGGTACTCGAAAATAAGATCGAAAATCCAGTACCTGCTATCGAAACCCGTGGTGCTCCCCTTTGGGGTTTCGCATAACACAGAATGCCATATCACTTGACTCAAAACTTAATGATTTTATACCAGTATTACAAATACATACAGTTCGGAAATTTTAAGACAATTTTGGTTTTTCCCTATCAGAAATTTGGTACTCAATATTGCTAAGTAATTGCTAAGATAAAATATGAAATTGCTTAGGCAAAATACAAGAAATACTGTATGTATGCCACTATTCTTTTGTTTAGCTATGTGGATATAATAAACTGAACTTATAATTGACAGGAGGAGGCAATTTTATCAGTCCATTCACTCGTGTAGCGAGAACGGTTAGAGATGATTCCCAGTGGCAATATTTTGAAGACTTGAGCTAAACGTGAGCACCTACTAAAGACAAGAGTTTGTAGGACAGGAGATTGAGGCGTTATTCGAAGTTTCGGTCTTTTTGGATGAAAACAAGAGGCATTCCTTCCCTCCCATTACTTTTTTACAAACAAGGAAAACCTGAAAAGTACTAGGTACTGACCTAGTAGTGGTAGCCTAGTAGGTGTGAGGTAAGTACCAACTGTAGAGCAAATATTTGGTGTGAGTTACATGTACAGTACGGTACAGTAAATTTCAACAATTGTTGTCTTGACCCTTTTCAGCGAAATAAATCAGACTAGAACAAAGCAGTCAGACAGTCAGACCTGAAAATTGAAACGAAAACATTTAAATACAGCATAGCAAAAACAAACACAGTACTAGGCATACTCATACTGAGATACAGTGACGTATCATACATACATGGACTGTACGTCAAAGCATTTGAAATTATGGCCACTTCAGTGATTTCTGCACTTTAAAAATATTACGTAATGAAGCCGCCAACCGCTCCCCCACCGCAATCTTTAGTAATCATTTGGCGAACCCCCTCCCGCTCATGCCATTAAGAATTTTTGCACGCTCCTTACCAATTTTGGATGGCACCGCTGGACGGCAATAATGGTGTCATAATTCGATCTTTAGCTTGGTCACCATCAACTCATAAATATAGTCCACCAGGAATGAACTGAAATTAATTTCTAAATATTTCAGTGCATTCTAATAAAAATTCAGTCATAAAACTGACTCGGTCAGTCCAAGCCAGTTCAAAAGATTGGTCTACTGTAGAAATGTTGCTTGAGCCTCCAAGAAACCTGCGAGCAGGCCAAAAAACCAGAGCAGACGTTCTGCCGTGCCTGAAACTAAATATCGGAGGGCGTAGCTTCATGCTCTCGGCTAAAAATCTGCTTTCAAGAGGCAACGTCGGACTGTTGCATCGCTTTCTGATCAGCTCGCACTCAGAAAGACTGCTGCTATGCGACGATTTCATTGCAGAAAGTGAAGAGTACTACTTTGAAAGGCCGGCCAGATTTTTCCAGTTCATTTACGCTTTCTATACGACCGGACTAAAATGCACGCCCGGAAAAAGGTCTCTACACGTATTCTTAGCTGAACTGAATTTTTGGGAGTTGACAACAGTCTTTTACCCCTACGGCAGATTGAGTTCCTTCGTTCTCTATAGAAGCCCCACAGTAGAAAGCGACTGTTTTTCCAACTTCAGACTGTTCGTTTGGAACTTATTGCAACACCCGCAGTCATCTTGCTTAGGAAAGTTGGTAGCCACTATTTCTTGGAGTTTCGTACTAATCTCTACAATCAGTCTAATACTATGTTCCATGCCCCAGTTTCAAATAAACCCAGAGAGCGACCAATGTCACCCAACCCTAATTCGAGTGGAAACGGTTTGTGTGGCTTTGTTCACACTGGAATACCTGCTTACAATTCTGGTCTCTCAGAGCCGACTGAGCACCATTCTTCATCCGATGCATCTAGTCGACCTGTTGGCTATTTTACCTTTCTATATCGAGCTGCTACTTAGTGTGCTGGGTGCCGAAACAGAAAATTTTTTCGGCATCCTGTTGGTGGTGCGTTTTTTGCGCCTCTGCCGTGCCGCGCGACTGCTGAAATTAGGCAAACACAGCACTGCTATGAGACTATTGGCCAAAGTCGGACAGCGGTATTTTCCGGAGCTGGTGATGGTTACGGTAGCTCCGTGTGTGGCTGTGGTGCTTTGTTCTAGTCTGATTTATTTTGCTGAAAAGGGTCAAGACAACAATTCAACGTTCGTCAGTATTCCCGCTTCTTTCTGGTGGGCAGTGGTCACTATTACTTCGGTCGGCTATGGGGACATGTGTCCAGTGACTGCAGGTAGAGTTGTTTCTTGTTTAGATTTCAAGTTTTTACTCTATTTTAGCAGGGAAATTAGTGGCCAGTCTTACAATTATCTTCGGCATAATCATTATAGCCCTGCCGCTGACAATGCTGGTCGAAAGTTTCATGAATGTACAGGCGGAGTTGGAAGAAAACAGACTGGGCGTTGCCAATCAAAGGCCATCCAATCATCCAACAAATACACGTGCACTCAAGCGAGCAGACGCCATTAGAAAACGTCGCAGAATCGTACTTTGATTCGTTTAAGAATAATTGGTTCGCTCGCGTTATTTTCGCAAAATTGGACCTGAATTATCATTGTTAGTAATATGTAGGTTAGGTACTGTATGTATACGTCGTTCATCACCTTTTTATATATTGTGTTTCTGCCTGCTGGCAGAGATTTATGCATAGTTTGATCATTATATGTATAATAGTTTGTTCCTAGGTTTGTGACAAAGCATTTCTGACCAAGTAGCTACAGTAGAAGCTTGTTAGCATTCGCACTACAATTTCAACTTACGTAGCTTCTTCTAATCATGCGGTTAACTGCAAGTTACGCCGAACTGAGGTGCTCGTCGGCCTCCTTAATGACATTACGACTCAATCCAACTGACCAAACAAGTTAATTGGGCACCTGCTGTAGTTGAGTCTCTAGGCAAGTCACCAGGACAATCAGAGAGAGTATTGGCAAGATGGCTGAGAACGGCACTGAGATAGACTATTCGCGAGCTGCTTACAACACAGTCTACGCAATAGAAGGGGCTCTTATGCTGATCACCAACTTCTTCATTGTGGCCACCATTGCTAGATACAAAGCTCTGAAGGAACAAAAAGAGTACATACTAATCGGCGCCATGGCTGTCATGGACGCCATCAGTGGATGGGGAACGCTGCACACAGGTATGAGCCTTTGTTTCCCTCACATCATCGGCATCTTTTCAACTTTTAAAATCATCTTCTCGCCAACACTAAACAAACGTTTGTACAGTCAGCGAAATAACAAGATACAGTGTTGTCTTGCCGAAACGAAGACTTGCTGGCATTTTTTTTTGAGTTTTCAGATTAACTTGAAATGGTCAATTTTGTGTGGCAAAGTTGTGGCGCAGCGCACCAGGCTTGATGCAGTCCTGAAAAATTCATGATTATGTGAATTTTGTTAATTTCAACCCCTGTAGAATTAGCGGTAAACTGGAAACTTTCTCTTTGTTGTCGTTTCTGCAAGTGTTTGCCAAATGACCTATAATTTGGGTAATATTTACTAAACTGTGGTATGTTTTATGTGTTAAAATTCCATACATTAAGCTGTCATGGTCTTGAGAAAATGAGGATTATCCTTAGATCTGTTTTTCTGTTCTGATCATTGAAAACAACAGATGTTCAGGAATTCCTCATTTTTTCAAGACTGCGTCAGTCTCAAGGCATGGAATTTCAACACATAAAATATCCCAGAGTTTAGCAAATATTCTCCAATTTTCAGCAAATATTTCTCGGAAGGACAGCAAAAGAAAAGTTTCCATTTAAGCTATTTATATAGCATTGAAATCAACAAAATTCACATATTCATGATTTTTTCAGGACAGAATCATGCCTGGTCTACCAAACTTTTTAACAAACAAAATCTAGCCTACTGTAGCACCTATTTTTATAGTTTCAGCCAATTTCCTCAAAAATTATGGAAATGGAAACAAAACAAATGTTATCATATTTTTGGGACACCTGTACTATGGTTGGATGATATCGGTTTTTTGCGATGCATATGATATTGCATATGAATATATGCATGCAATCTCTAGTGCATATTGATATTGCATATATCATATGCATGCAAAAATGAGATATGTACATATTTTCTGCATATTTGCATAATTTATCAAGGCGGCTTAAAATCGATAACTGGACGTTCTCCAAGCATTTTCGAGCTTGGTTGGAATGTCTATGCAATCTTTAGCATTTATTAGTTAGGCATACCTATTTTACAGATACAGACAGACCTCATCTGGAAAAAAACAAGAAGGGAAACACAGTTTGGCTTGAAAGATCAGCTCATTTCGTAATTTTAGACAAAAATGGTTGACATCACAGACTTTTGGCTAAATTACGTACTGTTCGCATGTTCCAATTTGTTCTCTCAAATGTGGTATACTTAGCCGTTTGGTAGTCCTGTCCTAGTTTTACAAACTAAAAAATCAGAATTTGAAAAATTTCAGTTGAGATTTCCATTCTTTGCGAGTTGAGTTTTGAGTCTCAAGCCAGACATGGGCAAAGGGGGCGGGGGGCTGAGGGGGTGGATCCGGCGAGAAGTGGGCCAGGCCAGTGGGCCAGAGTCCGGCTGGGGGAGAATTTTCTCCGAAAATCACTCTGACCTCCCCCCTCAGCGGGCCGCTACCCCCCTCAGGAATTTTTTGGAAGAATTTTGTTAGGAAAATTATGGTAAAACTGGCTGGATTAGGTGTAAATAAGTTCAGTTATTTTAACTTATGTTAATGAAAAATAAGCGAAAAACCTTGATTTTAGCCAAAAATCGGACTTTTTAACTTACCACCCCTCAGCCCCCCTCAGGCGCTCCTACCCCCTCAGCCCCCTCAGGAATTGAAAATTCTACCCCCCCCCCTCAGCCGAAATGCTAGTCCATGTCTGTCTCAAGCCATTCATCTCCATTCTGTAAGTGGAAAGAGGAAGCTTTGATCTCTGTAAAGTACAGATTTACAGTATAAACTGCCTCAATCAAGGATTTTTACTTTTAGATTTTATATTTTTAGTTTGATGAAAAATTAGCTAAACTCCTAAACATAGAAATCCAGTCTGTTTGGTTGTTTTGTGATGTTAATTGTGCCACCTTAGTTTGAACAATTCTGCCAAAAACTGCAGATATTTATGAAGCAATGAGGTGTGTGCAGAAATTCGCGATTCGCTAAAAAAACTCTTTGATTTTTGCTCAGCTCAAAACCAGAAATCGGCCAAACTTTGAAACTTGTACTATTTGGACGAGTACTTTATGGATTTCTCCACGCCAAATAGATAAAACAACTATGTGAATCGTTTAAGGTTCTTCAGAACATACACGTAAGTATACAGCAAGAAAAGTCAACGACACCTTTGACAAAAAATATGCAAACTAAAAATATGCAAAATTTTGATATCAGGGTCAATTTGCATATGACTATTGCATATTGGAATTTTGCATGCGTATGATATTGCATATGCATATATGCATGCCAAAAACCATGCATATATGCATTGTTTGATATTACATATTGCATATATGCGGCCAACCGTAACCTGTACGTACATATCTCAACAACTCCTCTTCCAATCTTTTACAAATTTTGCTAGCTAACTAACCTTTCTGGTATAACACAGTGAACACCTAAATTAGACTATATAGTCGTGTTTTATGTTTAGAAAGTGCCATTCTTCTTTTTGACAGTGCTAATTTTTCAACTTCAGTGAAAGTAAAAATCGGCCAATTTTGTATGCTTCAAATGATACCATAACCATACACAGCTAAATAGATAATAGAGTAATGGGATGGATTTCAGGTCTGTACCGCCTACCATTGCTTCTATCTACCGATCCAGTCGGTCGCGCTAGTCGTCGGTTCTGCTTCTTCGCTTGCGGTCTGGCCTTCGTCGGCAACTTCTCCTTTCCGGGTCAAGGGTTCATGATGGCGGTAGTTGCGGTAGACCGGCTGCTGCTCACACTCAACCCCATCAAACACCTGTCCTGGGGGCGCAGCTACGGCTATCTGATGGCATCGTCGGTCTACATCCCCTGCGCCCTCATCTGGCTCTTGTTGTTTGTCCGAGTTTGGCCGCTCAATGATGAGACGGCCGTCAGCGCTATCTGCTACAGCAGCAGTGGCAGAGCTGGCAACGATTTCCTCTACATCTACTATCTGTTCCTGGCCGGATCTGCTATTAGCGTGATCATTTATCCAGGTAAACGCGTTACAAGAGTATAAAATGCGCCGACCGCTTCACACAGTCGGGCGCTGGTTTCATACTGGGACTCTACCCCCCAATAGGGAACTGCGACTAATACAGTCGAAGCTTGTAAATGGTACATCCGGCCGTCCGATCATTTCTGTTCTATTAATCGATGGTTCAGTTTACGACGTTACTTTGCACGTTGTACTCAGGCTAAGGTTCAGGCTGGCTTGTTTAAAACGCACAACGATGCGCCGTGCACTATTGCTGGTTGCGCTTCAGATTCAATTAGTATTAGTACACTATTCCCCTGCCCGAACACGAACAAGACTGGAGTAGGTACGATAAAATAGCGTGTAAGAGCATAAAAATACTGCATGTAAATCTCTACGGAATACCAAATAAATAAGATTTTCAGCCGTGTTGATAGTGTACCGGCAACGTTCGAATCTGACCAACGTGGGAAGTGCGCAGCAGAGTGCGCAGATGGATTTTCAGCGCCGTCTCATCATGTCCATCTCGCTCGTCTGTTTGGCTACTCTCATTCTCAGCTTGCTGCCCAACCTCATCGACCTGGCTTTGATTGTACGTATACTCTCTTTCTCTCGTTCGCTATGCATGTAACAGGGAACATTCCCCACAAACCGACTTGGCCCACACCTCTCACATAAGTAGGGATGGGCAAGCTACGTCCGGCTCAGTGTGGTGCACTTTTTATCTAGGTAACTAGGTAACTAGGTATACCTAGTATTACCTAGTTAATATTCGGGAAAAGTACCTAGATTTACTTTACCTAGTTGTTGGTTACTCTATTTTACCTAGTTTTACTTTACCTAGTTTTAAATCCACATAACTAGGTACTTTTAGGTAGAACTTGTTTACCTAGTTTGATATTTTCAGTTTTACGTTGCTTTTTCAGTCAGCAAACCTTCAAATTTCCGGCTTTCCCACAATTACAGTGGCCCAGAGAATGAATTTCTGACTTATTTGATCAATAAAATACAAATATTTACTTGAAATGTGTCAAATTTCGTAGATTTTAACTCCACTAACTTCATCATTGTTCTATTGAACCAAAAATAATATTTTGACTTGATTTCGAACGTTTTAGGTTTACCTAGTATTACCTAGTTTTTCTGGGCTTTACCTAGTATTACTTTACCTAGTTTCTTAGCTGAGAACTTTACCTAGTATTACTTTACCTAGTTTTTTAGGTGACAACTTTACCTAGTATTACTTTACCTAGTTTGAAATTTTCAAAATGCACCACACTGCGTCCGGCTGCGCCGTTTAGAAAATACAAAAATATGGCCAAAATATAGTCCGAAAACGGTTTTCGCAACTTCAAGCGCAAACTCTTTTTTGTGTTCGGTTATTCATGGTAGGAAGTAATGTATTTATATGAAACAGAATATGAGCTATCGAAAAAAATTGTTTTTTGAAGCATAATTCAGTCGTTGAAGGGCATTTTTCTCACCAAAACTGAATTCCTCGTTTTCAACATCCGTTTTCTGTTTAAAGGAGAGTTGATTCAAATTGGTTTCAATCGGATTTGAAATCGGCGTAACTTGTTACCTATATAGCACTGCTCTTTTTCTTAGCGCAGTTTGACGCGGTCCCCACAAATTGGATTCTTTCTTAACTACTGAAAATCGGATTTTTCGTTGACTTTTTTCGTGTTCCCGATTGTTGTGAAAAAACGACAAATTCGGCGAAGGTTTCAATCGGTTCTGAGTACAGTAGACTTCAGGCTTTCGAATGATACAAGAATTGGCTCTCTGCTGTTTGTCGTTAACCCCACAAACGGTGTTGACGTTTCTGTAACCCTTAATTTTTCCCATTTCAGTATTTTATCTTGTGCAACGCTTGCAATCATACTTTTTCGCATTAATTTAGCTGTGTTACGGATATTCACGGCCTTCTAGTAGATTTTAAACAATCAAGTGGGTTGCATCTTCGTAAATCGCGCGACAGAAAATCAGTCCCAGTTCAAACGTGCGACCAAATGCTAATTACTAAACTGCGCGGCTCTCACAAAAAACTGTTTTAAACATGAATTTCTTTAATTCTTCATGAAATCAAGTGCGGTTTTTTGTTATTAAATTGCCCTTTTCTAATTTTTAATGAAATCGAATGCGGTTTTTTGCCTGAATTGTCAAATGCGATCATGCTATCGGCCCTTTTAGCGTATTTCCGTTGTCGTAGCACGATTTTTTTAAAATAGTTGCCCATACCTAACATAAGGTTATCTAGGGGGTCTGCCAGGCCAGGATAGTTATATGTAGGCCAGACCCTCGATCGCCCCCACCCAAGACGATTTTCCCCACCCAATCCTTCCGATTTTTTAGTAATTTCTTTCAGCAAATTATTTGAAATTTTTCTATCATTTTTTCATAAAACAGTATTTTATTTTTTAGCTGTATTTGAGCCTAAACCATTCATGGGCCGCCGCAGATAGGGGTTTACCCCCAGCCCTCGCCGGTCAATACAACGCCCGGCCATACCCACGCTATACCTAACACCCTCCCAGAGGGAGAAAATTTAAGGCAGAATAGGCGTTTTTGGACTTTTTTCTGAGACTCCTCAAGACCGACCGGAGAGTGCTGCATGGTACCCCTCCAGATAGCGTACCCGGGGTACACTAACTGGCACTTAGTGCTGGATTGTGTACCCGGGGTACACTATTTGGAGACAGGTTTTATGTCACGTAGTGATGCAACCGGGATCCCGGTATTTCCCGAAGAACCGGGAATTCCCGGTATTTTCACTCCCGGTTTCCAATCCCGGTTCACATAATCTAATACCGGGAAATACCGGGAATACCGCAAAATATATTTTATAGCAGTATTGACAGTTTTTTGCAGATACTACAATTGCATGTATTTTAGTGACATCTACTGTATACCCAACGTTTTTTACCAGTACCAGCGGCACGCAAAACTTTGAATAAGTTTTCAAATGACTGCTACTTGCTCAATTTAAGCGAACAGCAATGTTTTGCAGCTTTTCCTTTTGTTCCTTCCAAATATCGAGGGG
>JASANB010000629.1:0-37078 GCA_030248155.1 Sabatieria punctata | reverse complement strand
CTTTAGTGGCTTGCCGATAGTTTCGTTTTTTCGCGTTTGCCGACAACTTTAGCCGATAGTTTTGGGTATCGGCAAACTTTGCCGGCAGAAAAACACGTGTATAGAGATAGAAACTATCGGCAAATTTGACAAATTTGTTTTGCCGATAGCTATCGGCAAACGACTTTCTTGCCGACAGTTTTGAAAACGGTGTGTAACAGGGGGTTAAGGCATTTTCGGACTAATCAGGTGATTTCGCCTAATCAGCATGGTTTTTTGTCTCGGCGTTCAACTGTGACTCAACTTGTTGAATGCATGAACGAGTGGACTTTGATGTTAGAAAATAAGGAGGCCATCGATGTAGCTTACGCCGACATATCGAAAGCTTTTGACCAAGTACTTCCATCTAAAATTGTTGAGTCTTTCTGGGCATATAAAATTAGAGGTTTACTCTTAAAATGGCTTACAGCCTTTCTCACTAACAGAAAGCAGAAGGTTTGTGTGGATGGACAGTTCTCTAGTACCACTGTAAATCCTTCAGGTGTACCACAGGGCAGTGTCTTAGGGCCTTTATGCTTCTTGGTAGTGATTAATAGATTACCAGCCTATCTCCAAAATGCATCCCTAAAGTTATTTGCTGATGACTGCAAAATTTATTTTCGGGTTTCAAAAGACAGCGATTTTGATAAGCTTCAGGTTGACCTTGGTAATCTGTTTGTATGGGCAGCCGATAATGGCCTTTCTCTAGCTTTAGATAAAACAGCAATCATGCATATTGGTGCGTGCAATCCAAAAGCGAGTTCATACCATAAACGGTTTTCAGTTGCAGTCTACAGACTGTATACGTGATTTGGGAGTGCTAATATCCTCAGATTTAAAAGCAACAATGCACTGCAATCAACTGGCTCAGAAATCCTACCATAGGGTTAACATGATTTTTTCAGTCCTTTCATTCAAGAAACCTTAAGTTTCTGTGTTACTTGTACAAGGTTTTTGTTCAACCAGTTATAGAGTATGCTAGCAGTGTTTGGTGGCCTTGGCTTATCAAAGATATTGATCGAGTTGAAAGGGTTCAAAAGTACTTTACGAGAAGGTTGCTGGGTTCTGAAAAGGATTATAATGGCCGTTTAGATGAGCTGGCTTGTCTAGGCATAGAACTTCAGAACTTAGAGCTTCGCAGGATTAAAGCCGACTTGATATTATTGTACAAAGTCATTCATAAGCTTTGTGACCTAGAGTTCGATCAATATTTTATGGTTTCGCCTTCTACAACTACTAGGGGGAATGGAATGAAGTTGATGGTACCAAAGGCCAGACTTGACTCTCGGAAATATGCGTTTGCGGTACGCACTGTTCAGCCTTGGAATTGTCTCTCTGAACATACGGTATCCGCTCCTTCATTGGCTTGCTTCAAGCGCAGATTGGACAAAGATGAAAATAGACTAAAAGTATTTTTACTTGGCTCGGCAAAAACCGCCGTTCAAAGCGGCGTAGCCAGCCCTTAGGCTCCACTTTGCTTTACTAATCTATTTGTGTTCTCTTCTCGGGGCATTCTACAAATAAAATAAAATAAATAAATCCTCTCCGAAATTGCATGTTAAAATTACAGTATTCCACAACAGTAATTAGAGTTATAAAATCTCCAAATGGGGTTTCAAGAAACGCATTTTAGCCGTATTTTTATCTAATCAAGTGAACGTTTTATGCGTTTTAAAGCAAAAAAATGGGGCTTTTGCAAGTTTTAAAGCAGAAAATAGGGTTTTTGCACGTTTTAAAGCAAAAATGTGGTTTTAAAGGGCATTTTTGCAGTTCAGACAGCATTTTTAGGCGATTTTTAGTCCACAAAACCCTTTCTGAGGCTAAAAAGGTCGCTGGAACTCAGTTCTGGTTTTGGACATAGTGCTGAATTTCTGCAGCAATCTAGCACCATTTGTACCCAATTATGAGGTTATTTTTTCTGAAAATTTGAGCCAAATCGATAAAGAACTGAGTTAGTTAGTCAGTTTTGAGAGTGAGGATTGGGAAACAATGACAATCGATGACAATCGGGAGTGGTCAAAACATCGCTGATATTATTTCTTCATGTGGATTATTTTACGCCTACAACACATAGTCAACAAATCCAAACCTTTAGACCTACCTCTAAGGAGGACATCAATGTTAGACCACTGTTTGAACCCACAGAGTAGTTCAAATTTGGTCAGTGCCACAACCATTTCTGGTTTGTGATTTTTGTCTGGATAATTGACGGGGTCAGTTGTGTGCAGCTGCTCCGCTTGTCTCTGAAACACACCCAACTATGTATTATTTCCGTTTCCAAATTGCGGTGTGCTGCGTCCAAATGATATAATGGTGAAAATTATATCAAATTCCTCACTACAAATTCACTAATTCGTAAAGGCAGTACAGGGTGTCTAAAATATCAACACTTCTTTTTAAGGCCATTTCGCCAATTTTGACTAAATAGCCTCAAATTTGGTACATAAGTGCAAAAAGTCGGGGAATTTTATATGTTAAAGTTTGGTGCACCAGGTCGTTGGCTTCCCAAGAAATTCAAGAACATGTGAAATTTGTTAATTTCAATGCCTTTAGGTTTGCGTTATCCCTTTGCAAATGACCAACGCCATATGGTGTAGTTGGCCAAACTATTGGAAGCAAAAAATGAATGTGAACATTTCGGAATGTAGTTTCAAACCTATTGGAAAGTAGTTTCAAATTATCCGGAAGTCGTTTCAGACATGCTGGAAAGCCGTTTTCAAACTATCGGAAAATTAAAAATTGTTGATTTAGATGTTCGGGTGACGCTTGCAATTGACATGTCTCAAAAAATAAATACTGTAGTTCTACAGAGAAATTGGTGTGTTTTTTACAGACCGGACAGTGACTGAAATTGAAACGTAGAGTGTGAACGTATGTAGAGTGTGAACTGGTGTCCCTTCGGGGCAGAGGCGACTCCATATGGAGTAGCGAAATAAGGCTGAATGCGTCAAGGCTGAAGATGTTTGAGTTTCGGATACCCAAAGTTGATGCAAGTGGTAAGCGCATTCACTTTGAAGTAATTTCCTATTACTTCAAAGTTTGCTCGATAATAGGTTTTTGCGATAATTCCCTCCAAATCGGTGAATTGATGTTCATGCACCAGAACAGCTCGATAATAGGTTCCGCTTATTGTCACTTACTTCAAAAAGAAATTATTTGCCCAAGTGATGTGCGTGCGCTCGTGTCTTTCTATTTCTTCATCAACTAATGACTGGCCTCTACTAACTAATTGCTGTTTATCCAGCTAATCAGCCGCGTCGTTGGCTCAGTGGGTAGCTCGCTGCCTCTGAGTCACGCGGGCCCCTGCATCCCTAGCGGTTGTAGTGGTTCATCCTCTCGGCGCGGCAAGTTTCTTGCTGCAAAGAGTTGGTCATCGGCACAACGCTCCACCCAGGCCACCGAAAGCTGGTTACAGCGAGTAGGTAAAATGGGAACCAATTGGATCTGCCGTTGCACCGAAGCCGCTCCACAAAGCATGCCGCGTTGGGAAGAACATCTACGATGTCAGAAGCTGTCTGAGAAACCAACTATGCCGGGGAGCCCTCGGCCGTCGGGAGCTGTCAGCATCATGGCATCGACACGCCGGCCGCCCTCCTGGTGACCGGCACCCAGCAGCATGGCTAGGAGTGGCTGGCAGTGAAAGAAGGGCAACGTCCGAGATGACGAATCACAGGGAAGCGAAATGGACCTCGAGTCTGATCGCAGGCCGTAAGGCCCCCCGCACATCGGATCGGATCGGATCCAGCTAATCCTGCTTGTTCTAGTTGGATTATTTACTAGCATAGTGCTTGGGATCTGAAAAATACTGGATTATCCAGTATTATCTGGTATTTTAACCGGGTTACATAAAAAATACCGCATACTGGATGCTGGATACTGTTTATGAGTTAAAATACTGGATTATCCGGTATATACCAGATAATGCTGGATTATGGTTGCATCTCTACTCGCGAAGGGCTATTTGTTAGGCATTTTGGCTGGATTATTAATTGTTCCGTTTTTGGATGGTTGGTGGGCGGAAAAGTGAGGACGACAGCTCAACCGTTCGGTCTTGCAGTAGCTCTCCAACTTTTCCTGCTGCACTGGTGTGCGCATCATCATCACTGCGCAACTCCAGTCCTTCGTGCTCACCGCTTGCAAAATCACCGGAATCGGCGGCTCCAAGTCGCCCCCTCTTGCCGCAGGTCATGGATGGCAGACAGAGCAGTCTGGTAGCAATTCTCCCTCGGCTCAATAGCTCCCAAGTGCAGGCGATGACAGTAAACTTTTTAGTATCTATTTGGTTTCTCCTGTTTTGAAGTATGACTGTAAAGAAGAATATGGTCGCTGGAGAGTGCTTTCAAGCTAAAAAAATGCTGGATTATCTGGTATATGTTAACGGCTCCGCCCAAGTTCAGGCTGCGCCGGAGTACTCGGGCGCAGCCTAACCCAGCTAGGCTGCGCCCAAGTACTAGGCCGGAGCCTAACCGCTTTAGGCTCCACGCGAGTTGATTAGATGGACCTCTGCATACAATGTAGGTTAATCTGCTCTTCCATCTGTCAAGACCTGTGTCTTTAACAGGACCTGTGGTTATAATTGGAGTGACCCTAAAGATGTTTATTATTATTACACAAACGGTTTTTGTGCCCTTTATCAGTTTGTCAGAGTTGTCCTCTCTTAGTCTGTCTGAGTCTGTATGTCTGAGATGGCTAGCAACTTGGAAGTCACCCATTCTCGAATGAAGGCAGAGTTTCTGCGAGACCTTCCCGAACTTATGGACCTGCAAAACTGCACTAACTTCACTTCTCTGTTTGAATGCATTTTAAATTCACAACACCTACAAATGAATTTGTAGTTGACTGGCTTTTCTGCTTATTTTCTTAAGTAAGTAAGTAAATTTATTCAATAGAAGCCTGCATACCATTTCGGTCAGAACGAAAGAGCGAGCGACTTCCAGCTTGAAGGCCCTAAAACTCCTTATACAGGGACATGACATATTGAAAAATTAGCCATCAAAAACGTATTTAAAAGATATTTGGAGTGTAAAATTGACCGAAATTATCAGGTTTAACAGTTCGAAGAGGTTGGGTTGGGCTTCTGTGCGACCAGGGCGAAAAATTTTCGAAAACCTAGCCTTAAAAGTCGCATTTCACGTTCAGTAGTAACCAAAAATAAGTCTATAATACAATAAAACAATGCGCGAGCTCAGGATTCTACAGAAAAAAATTGTTTTGCGCTAGGAACGTAAATTAATTCTCGTAACAGAAATTAGTTTACAGATAGCTAAATTTTAATTTTCGTATTCGTTTAATTTCCGTATCCGGATTTCTTTAATTACTGTAATTGGTAAGCATAACGTAAATTAAAAATCGGCGCTTAATTTACGTTATGCATTGCAAAAATTAATTTACGTGCTCATCCCTAAATATAAGTACATACATATACGATGTTTATTCAGCAACAACTCAATTACTGTAGTCCACAAAAACATGAACATATTAACATTCGCTTACCTTTGACGGATGTACCTGTAATGACAAGCTTCTTCTGACTGACAATACTTTAAGGATAAATGAAATATGTGGAACAACGTCACCAGAAAAGAACTCATGCGTTTCACAAAAATGAACCAAGTGGGCAGATAACTTGAGATTTGTATTTGCAATCCGACAAGGGCCTGATGGGTGCGTTCCAATCCAAAGCTACAACACTGATTACCATGGAGAAAGCCACGTCTCATTAATTGTCATTGCCAACCGAGATCGGACAGACATAAGTGGGGGATTGGCGCATGGGCCGGGATAGTGTGCAATGGACATCGATTTTTGCAACTTTTTTGCCATTCAAAATGAAATGTCATGAAAATGAAAATGCCTTTTGAAGTTGTAAACAAGAAAGCCACGTATTTTGAAGCTAATCCTTAATTTAAAGCTTTTGCAGTAGAAAATAACAAAAATATTGGTATCACATTATGTAGAAAAATAGATGTTATTGTTTAAATTGTAACCTCTTACTTGATTGGTTTACTATTTTAGATTATCAAATTCTTGTTTTATGCTAAACCTGAAATTTTGGAAAAATTTTATTCAAAATTTTGCTGACTACAAATTGACTATGGTTGGATGATATCGGATTTTTGGGATGCATATGATATTGCATATAAATATGTGCATGCAATCTCTGGTGCATATTGATATTGCATATATCTTATGCATGCAAAAATGAAATATGTGCATATTTTTGCATATTTGCATCTTTTATCAAGGCAGTCTGAAATCAATAACTGGACGTTTTCCAAGCATTTTCGAGTTTGGTTGGAATGTCTATGCAATCTTTAGCAGTTATTACAGTCAGGCACTTAACGCCGTTTATGGTACCGACACCATATAAGGTGCCGGTACCATATATGGTACCGGTACCGTAGGTAGTGGTACCATAACTGGTACCGGCACCATATAAGGTACCGTCACCATATATGGTACCGGGACCATATATGGTACCCCCACCTTCGCGACCTGTGGTGGTACCATATATTGTACCGGTGACAAATAAGGTGACGGTACCAAAAATGGTGCCGGTACCATATGGTACCCCCACGTTCGAGGTCTGTGGTGGTACCATATATGGCACCGGTCCCATATATGTTGACGGTACCATCTAAGTTGCCGGTACCATATATGGTACCCCCACCTTCGCGTTTTTCCGGTACCGGTACCATATATGGTACCACTCCATTCAGATTTCGTACCATATATGGTAGTGGTACCATATATGGTACCGGTACCATAAATGGTACCGTCACCATATATGGTACCGGCACCATATATGGTACCGGCACCCATGGCCATGGGTAGGGGTACCATATATGGTGCCGGTACCATATATGGTGACGGTACCATATATGGTGACGGTACCATATATGGTACCGGTACCATATATGGTACCACCACAGTCACCGAACGTGGGGGCACCATATATGGTACCACTACCCTCGGTACCGGTACCACATATGGTACCGGCACCTTATATGGTGTCGGTACCATAAACGGCGTTAAGTGCCTGACTGTATTAGGCATACCTATTTTACAGTTACAGACAAGAAACAAGAGGGGAAACACAGTTTGGCATGAAAGACCAGCTCATTTCGTAATTTTTAGATAAAATTGTTTGACATTAAGATTTTTGGCTAAATTACTGTTTGCATGTTCAAATTAGTTCTTTCCAGGGGGGAGGCAACTGGGCCAAATCTTGAAATATGATGCGGGCCACTTCCCGCGAACCGCATTCAAACGGTTGCAATTCACACAATTCTTAAGAGCCAATGCACGTAAAAAAGGTAAAACGCCTGGAAGACATGTAAAGTAGCTATGTCTGGGATTTGGACCAAGTGGTGTTTTCTAGTTAGTATAAGAGTAGAAACGACCACATGCGAGATGGTTTTTGCATATTCCCCCATACAGCAGAATTATGACATTTTTTGTGATTTTTGCTCAAAAGATCGTTTTTTGCCCATAACTTTTTAACCAGTGGTCCAAATTGAACCGCGAATACATCAAAAGATGTGTCTTTCTTTGTAGAATCTCCTGATGAAATCTCAACTCCTTTGCTTTTTCCGCTTTCGAATTATTCGCGAAAAATCGGTCAAAAAGACCCCAACTTCGAGGTCATTTTTCTCGCTTGGAGGTGCCTACCTAGAGGCGTCATCTGGTGGACCTAATAGAGCAACACCTGTACTACAAGAATGTAAAAAAATTATCATGGGCATTTTTGATTTGCGCGAAAAAATTGAGCTCAAAGTTTCGAAAAGTGCCAAAATTGAGCATTGGTTTCCTCACATTTTCGCATTAATCAAAGCATACATAGCGCTTCTGGGAGCGTCTGAGAGTCTGAAATACAGTCGTTCAGTAAGAATTGAATCCAGTGCGTTGCTATTGTGCAATAAATGCTTCTTTTTTGGAAGAACTGGTCAGACAGGTTCCTTTCGCTTGACAAGGTGAAGCTTGAATTCTAACACGGTACAGTACGCTAATCGTTGCTAAACTTCCTAAGCGAATATATTGACTTATTGCTTTGTGCAAGCCAAGATATAGTCAAGATGCATAGTACGTAATTACCAGTTGTGTTCTGTTAGTGATCGCTATATAAAGTTGACCCCAGCACCCGACCAACGAATGGGTTAGCTCAGTCTCTTTTCAGTGTGCTTTTTGTGTACAACACACTTTTTACTTTGCGGCACGTAGTTGCCACCTAATGGCCCAAACGTCGTGGTGGCCATCGTTGAGTATGTAGTTCTCTGGTTGGGTACTGGACCTATTATGGCCCAATTATTAGAGCTATTGACCCAATTTATCCCACAGTCGTCTTTTTTCCTAGATGCCGTGGACAAAGTTGTTTATATACTAGGCACAGGGTTGTGCCTTGCCTTAGCTGCCATCTGTTTGGTATCCGTTACCACAACCACGCCCATAACTTGCAGAGCGCCTTAGGGCCCGACCGGATATCCGGATCCGGATCCGGCCGGATATGGCCATATCCGGATCCGGTACCGGATCCGGATATTACCTGCCGGATATGCCGGATATCAGTCACAGATGAGAAAACGTGATTTTTTTCGTATTTGAACATAAATATTGCAGTACCATAGTGTAAATAGTGGGGGAATTGTACACAACTGAAAGTTACACGTTAACAGTTTCGTTTTTTGTGTTTATTTTAATGTGCATGGTCCCGATGAAGCTAAGGTTTCATGCCCAGTTGGCAAGTGCTTTGCTCTAATTGGTCGTGGCAAGAGGCAAAGCCAACTACAGTACCAAACCGCTATCATACTTGGTACCAATCTGTAGCTAACAAATGGCGCTACAATAATCTGAAATAAAAAACACACATGGGGGGTTCCAGACGAGCTGGCGGGACCAGAAGGGGGTCGAAAAAAATTTTTTTCGTCAAAATCGAAAAGCGACCAAAAATTCTTAAAGTACTCTAAAAGTTGCGTAAAATTCTAGGTCCCAACTGTTTTTAGCAGGAAAGAAATTTAAGTTCGAAATTCCTATAGTTAAGCGAGCCGATTTTCAGACGGCTGTATCTCGGGACTGGAGCGTCAAATCAGGAAATCCTATCGATAGTATCGGTATTAGTGTACCAACTTACAGCTCTCTCTCTAGGCCAAAGTTTCAATTTTGGCTCTGAATACTAAGACTCGATAGGTCCAGAGACTGATTCTTAAGTCTTGTCACACGGTAGCTAGCGAGCGAACATTTAAGACTGCTGGCTCGATTTGGGAAGGCGATCGCTCCTCTCTGAAGCCCGAAAATGTAGAAATGTTGTTGTTTAACAAGTATAACTTGCGTTGTTTGAACTACAACTATTAGATGTTGTTTTGAATCAATTGTTACTGAACAAAGAAATGTATATATGTGGTTTTATTACATTCTAAAAAATTTTAAGTTGATCAATGATATCCGGCATATCCAGATCCGGATCCGGCCGGATATGGGCATATCCGGATCCGGATCCGGATCCGGTAGAAATTTGTATCCGGTCGGGCCCTAGAGCGCCTGCTGAATATTCAGATTTAACTGATCATAATTTTATCGAAGAAAGTAAATCTGAATATTCAGCTGGCGCTCTGCAAGTCATGGGCGGTTATCGGCGTGGTTGTGGTAGCGGGTACCAAACAGATGGCAGCTAAGGCAAGGCACAACCCTGTGCCTAGTATATAAACAATTTTGTCCACGGCATCTGTGAAAAAAGATGACTGTGGGATAAATAGGGTCAATCGCTCTAAATTGAGCGATAGTACGTCTGACCCAACCAGAGAACTATGTACATACACAATGATGGCCACCATGACGTTTGGGCCATTAGATGGCGACTACGTGCCGCAAAGTAAAAAGTGTGTTGTACACAAAAACCACACTGAAAAGAAACTGAGCTAACCCATTCGTTGATCCTGTGCCAGGGTCAACTATATATAGCCATCACTAACAGAACACAATTGGTAATTACGTACTATGATTGGATCTTGGCTTGCACAAAGCAATAAGTCAAAATATTCGCTTAGGAAGTTTAGCAACGATTAGCGTACTGTACTTAGAATTCAAGCTTCACCTTGTCAAGCGAAAGGGATCTGTCTGACCAGTTCTTCCAAAAAAGAAGCATTTATTGCACAATAGCAACGCACTTGATTCAATTCTTACTGAACGACTGTATTTCAGACTCTCAGACGCTCCCAGAAGCGCTATGTATGCTTTGATTAATGCGAAAATGCGAGGAAACCAATGCTCAATTTCGGCAATTTTCGAAACTTTGAGCTCAATTTTTTCGCATCAAAAATGCCCATGATAATTTTTTTACATTCTTATAGTACAGGTGTTGCTCTATTAGCTCCACCAGATGACGCCTCTAGGTAGGCACCTCCAAGCGAAAAAAATGACCTCAAAGTTGGGGTCTTTTTGACCGATTTTTCGCGAATAATTCGAAAGCGGAAAAAGCAATGGAGTTGAGATTTTATTAGGAGATTCTACAAAGAAAGACACATCTTTTGATGTATTCGCGGTTCAATTTAGACCACTGCTTAAAAAGTTATGGGCAAAAAACTATTTTTTCAGCAAAATTCACAGAAAATGTCATAATTCTGCTGTATGGGGGAATATGCAAAAACCATCTCGCATGTGGTCGTTTCTACTCTTATACTAACTAAAAAACACCACTTGGTCCAAATCCCTGACATAGCTACTTTACATGATTTTACCCTTTTTACGTGCATTGGCTCTTAAAGCTATCGATATGCGGTTTCTTGCGTTGTGTAGCTAAGGCAATAGGCTTTCGAACAATGTGAACAAGTGCCCCATAGCCCGAAAATTGGCGCGAAATTTGAATGTTTTCCGCGACCGACCATGACTCGGAATTTTGCTAATTAGAAAAATGCTTATAACTATTGGTCAAAAGAAGCTACGTAAGAAGTCGGCCAGCATACCAACAGAAAGAACTCGTCAAGTAGATTAGTAACGACACCCGCAAAATTTAAGTCGGTCAATTCTACCCTAAGAAATAACGCGCCAAACATGACCTCATTCATTCATTCTTTTGCGCTCAATGTTCACACCTGCCGCATTTCCTGAGGGCACAGGCAATGAACTACTGGTATAAATAGATCGGTATGTATACCAATCGATGCGCCTTGATCTGCTGAGTTCGAAAATTGCACACACTACTCAAACTGAAGCCGTACAGGTATGTTATTGCCTGAAATTCCACAGGCATGCTTGTTACTCTTCAAGAGTCTCATGTTTGTAGCCATTTCTGGGTACTTTATCAGTAAAAAATCCACATTCTGAGCAAACATTCTGATGCAGAATCACAAGGCGAATCGATTGATGTGCTTAGATTCAGCCTACGACCACGTTTTACCCATGCACAGTAGACATTTGTGACCAAGACCCTATTTTTTGCGAAAAACATTGCCTGTGTTTGCTAGAATTCAAAGTATAGCCTAGCTAGAAATAGTCCAAGCCGAACATTTCATAGACCATTTGATGCGTCTTGTTCGGCTGAGTTCGAAAATTACAAGTACTTCTCAATTTGAGGCTGAAAAATCATGTTATGGTCAGAAATGTTCACTATGCCTCAGCAAAACGTGCCTGTACAATAATGTTTAGCACACCATTCGATTTCTCTGATCATGTTGCATCAGAATATTCACTCAGAAAATCGGTTTTAGGTAGTGTCACTACTGTAGAAGGAAAGATTTAGCAGGATCCGATTTGCACATTGGAGGACAAACCGCCACTACAGCATCATGTGTATTTGTGTACTAACACATTCAATTACAACAGCCAATGTACCCTATTTACAACAACAGGTTGCGCTGGTGGTGATTTCTAGTGTCCAAATATAATCTGTGACTCAAGCTAAACAGCAAATCGATAGTCTCACCACCAACTTCTACATGGCGCAATAAAGAAATGATTCAAGCTCATTTTTTGAAGCTGAGTCTGCTGGCAGTCTTTTTGGTAGTGTCCCAAAGTAAAGAATTTGAGATTCATGTGATGCTTGAAAACAAATAAAATAATGAACAAAGATTGAGTAGAGGTAATAATCACACGTTTATGGATCGCTTTGGATAACGGACTATGCAACTCTAATTTTGAAAACCAGAAAATCACTGCGCACTGACTTAGTGGTTCAGTCATCGATCTTCGAAATTATGTGGTACTATGCTAGACAATTCCTTAAAACAGCTAGTTTTAGGGCCAAAATCGGGGTCAGAAGCAGAAATCTCCACAGTGTATGGCTAAAACATGGCCGCACAGTTATTTAATGCACACCAGTCAATTTGTCTGGTCCGCCTGCGTTAGCCTACTCGCTGACAACTTCGATCTCGGTCTAGATAAGTACACCAAAACTTTACTCTTCCAAAGTGCAAATCGGATCCTGCTAAATCTCTCCTTCTACAGTAGTGCCTAGACAGCTAAGTATCTGTGATGATCCAGCTTAGCATGTCTTTCTACATCAATTATAGATCTCATGATGATAAGCTGGGGTATAAATTGCATGTAAAAGAAGCCGTTTTTTCGGGCAAAAAACCACAGTTCCAGTTTGAAATGTTCACTGTGCATCAGCAAAACTTGCTCATACAATAATGTTTAGCACACCAATCGATTTTTCGATTTTTCTGATCACGCTGCATCAGAATATTCACTCAGAATTTCCGTTTTCCTATGTCTATCGGTAAAAAGGTAGCAGTGAATATGAGTGCCTTGAAAGGCAAGAAGGAGGGCTGTCGAATTTCAGACCATAACATGATTTTGCAGTCTCAAATTGAGAAGTAGTTGTTATTTTCGAACTCAGCCGATCAATACGCATCAAATGGACTGTGAAATGTTCGGCTTGGACTAATTCTAGCTAGGCTATACTTTGAATTCTAGCAAACACAGGCAATTTTTTTGCAAAAAATAGGGTCTTGGTCACAAATGTCTACTGTGCATGGGGAAAACGTGGTGGTAGGCTGAATCTAAGCACATCAATCGATTCGCCTTGTGATTCTGCATCAGAATGTTTGCTCATAATGTGGATTTTTTACTGTTAAAGTACCCAGAAATGGCTACAAACATGAGACTCTTGAAGGGTAACAAGCATGCCTGTGGAATTTCAGGCAATAACATACCTGTACGGCTTCAGATTGAGTAGTGTGTGCAATTTTCGAACTCAGCAGATCAAGACGCATCGAATGGTCTATGAAATGTTCGGCTTGGACTATTTCTAGCTAGGCTATACTTTGAATTCTAGCAAAGACAGGCAATTTTTTTCCTAAAAAAGGGGGTCTTGGTCATAAATGTCTGCTGTGCATGGGTAAAGCGTGGTCGTAGGCTGAATCTAAGCACATCAATCGATTCGCCTTGTGATTCTGCATCAGAATGTTTACTCAGAATGTGGATTTTTTACTGCTAAAGTGCCCAGAAATGGGTACAAACATGAGAGTCTTGAAGGGTAACAAGCATGTCTGTGGAATTTCAGGCTATAACATACTTGTACGGCTTCAGATTGAGCAGTGCCTACAATTTTCGAACTCAGCAGATCAAGGCGCATCGATTGGTATACATACCGATCTATTTATACCAGTAGTTCATTGCCTGTGCCCTCAGGAAGTGCGGCAAGTGTGAACATTGAGCGCAAAAATGAAAGTCATGTTTGGCGCGTTATTTCTTAGGGTAAAATTGATCGATTTAAATTTTGCGGGTGTCACTAATAATCTACTCGACGAGTTCTTTCTGTTGGTATGCTGGCCGACTTCTTAGCTCCTTTTGACCAATAGTTATAAGCATTTTTCTAATTAGCAAAATTCCGAGTCATGGTAGGTCGCGGAAAACATTCAAATTTCGCGCCAATTTTCGCGCTATGGTGCACTAGTTCACATTGTTCGAAAGCCTATTGCCTTAGCTACACAACGCAAGAAACCGCATATCCAACACAGTTGGTCGAGTGGTTAGGCCACCGACTGCTGTGTGCGTGTGTAGGGAGGCGACTGCACACGTTCACCCCCTCGGCGCGGCCCGTGTTAGTCGCAAAGAGGAGTTGATGGCACATAGGCTGGCATGTCGCGCGTGTGCCAGCTGAACTTCTAAACGCGCTGACTCACTCCTCTGACCTGGTGTTGTCTGAGGCCGGCGGTCTTATCCGTGCCAATGAGCAATTGGGCGCGCCTCTTGGCCCATCTACACAGCCGTCCCCTGGGGCGTATGTCCTGGTGCAGCCAGTTTGTTATCGTTGCATGCTGATTGCTGCATCTGGGGCATGGAGGCGTGTTGATTGTTCAGCCCCCGTGCCGGGTAGTCTTACCTGGTTAGTTACTAACAATACTAAGCTTTAAAAAAAAAAAAAAGAAAAAAAAGAAACCGCATATCGATAGCTTGAGAATTGTGTGAATGGCAACCGTTTGAACGCGGTTCGCTGGAAGTGGCCCGCATCATATTTCAAGATTTGGCCCAGTTGCCTCCCCCTGGTTCTTTCTAATGTGGTATAGCTAACCGTTTGTAGTACTGTCCTAGTGTTACAAACTAACAAATTCAGAATCTGAAAAGTCTCAGTACTGTTGTTTGGTATTGGATTTTCCGTTTGTGTATGTGTATGTGAATGTGTATACACATTTACCTTCAATTGTGTATGGTAATTTGTGTATACACATTCAACAAAACAATGTGTATTTTTATGTATATTTGTGTATGGGGGCGTGCAAAAATTATGTAATGGCATGAGGGGGGAGGGGGGGTTCGCCAAAAGATTACTATTCATTACGGTGGGGGGAGGGGGGTTGGCTACTTCATTACGTAATTTTTTAAAGTGCAGGAATCACTAAAGTGGCCATAATTTTAATTGTTTTAATGTACAGTACATGTACTTGTAGTCTCGATTTGAAGCCATTGGGCTTAAATTTTCTCGATTTTACTTAGATGAACGTTTAGATTAGAGAAGGTAGCTACCGTTTAAGTCAGGGCTTTCCAATTTTTCAAATGCCAAATGGCAAGAGTGACCTTTGACATCTTATTAAGAGTATATAAGGGTATTGTCGCAACGTGCGTACAGGCGGCCAAAGACAACAGTTTATGCAATGCAATGCAACGAAAGAAGATAATGAAGACTGGCAGGCTAGCCGGCCAGTGGCTAACCAGTTATAGCGACCTGTGTAATATCAATCTACATAGAACGTAAATGCGTTATCACAGTTAGTACGTACAATGTATCAACACTCCTCCTTGATGACGCGACACCACCTTGCATATAAGAACAGAAAAATGCGAAACCCAGAAGAAAACTATTGAATCTAGAAATAGAGCAAATTAGATACAGATAGCAAAACATGGAACTATTGCATGAATCAGAAGAACGGGAATAGAAAAAACTCAGAAGACACTTATAATTTTGGAACGAGTTTATGTTCAAATAGGTTCATTAACAGTAACGCACACTTAGGAAATTCAGCACAAGTAAAGCACTGAACACGTAAAATAAGTTAATCTTCCTTAAGAGCCCCCAAGCCCACCTCCCTGACGAAACGTTGAAAGGTGGGATGTGGCAGAGGTTTGGTTAAGGCATCGGCAAGCTGCTGATCAGTTGAAATGTATTTGACGTCCACCAGTCCGGCAGAAGCGTAGTCTTGCACAAATTTTACTTTGACGTCAATGTGCTTGGTTCTTTGGTGGGCAGTGGGGCTCGTCACCAGAGCCAAGGCAGACTTGTTATATTCGTGGATAACGGTAGGTGTGCTTTGTTTGTGTCCAATGTCGCAAAGCAAATTTCTGAGCCATCGAACTTCTGCGACAGTTTCTGAGAGCGCAATAAATTCCGACTCAGTTGTAGACTTTGCTACTAGCGTCTGCTTTCTGCTAGCCCACGTCACTGGACCACCCGCAAGTAAAGAAATGTAGCCGGAAGTTGAGCGTCTGGTGGAAACATCACTTGCCCAGTCTGAATCCGAATACACGGTGAGTTGTGCATTTCCGGTGTTCTTGAAGACTAGTCCAAAATCGGCTGTCCCTTTGAGGTAGCGGAAAATCCTCTTCAACGCCTGTAGATGAACTGAGGATGGAGCTGCGCTAAATTGAGCCAACAGATGGACAGAAAACGTCAGATCTGGTCTTGTAGCGACTGACAAGTACATGAGTGAGCCAACCATTGATTGGTAAATGGACTGGTCTACCAACTCGGCCCCTGTCTCACTAGGAAAAAGGTCAGTACCAACAACCATGGGTAACTTGACTGAATTCGCGTCTTGTAGGTTGAACCACTCTAACACTTTGCGCGCATAGGCAGGCTGCCCCATCCAGAGCTGACCGTTTGCTTGTTTTACTTGTACACCGAGAAAGTAGCTGATTGGCCCCATGTCCTTAACTTTGTACTTAACTTACTCAAGGCTTGTGCACTGAACCCGGTACAACAATGTACTGCTGCTCCTCCTCCTGTTGTAACGCTGGGTCAGTGGAGGTACTGTAGAAACGTGTTTCATCGAAGAGAATGTCTCGACGAATAAGCGTACGGTTTCTCTCAGTTGACCAAACTCTGATCCCTTGGAGTCGTCTGAGTAGCCAAGTAGAAAACACCGTTCTGCACGTTTGTCTAACTTGTTTTTCTGTTCTAGCTTGCGTGCCAATGCGAGACAACCAAATGTGCGTAAATGACTGAGGTTGGGCTTGTGTTTGTACCATACTTCGTAAGGTGTCTTGCCACCCAGAGCTACTGTAGGTGATCTGTTGCGTAGGTACGTAGCACACGCGACTGCCTCTGCCCAAAACTGTTTGGGAAAACCGGCACCACTAAGCATTGCATGTGCACGACTGACCACAACTCCATTAAACCGTTCAGCCACTCCGTTCTGCTGTGGAGCATCAGCAACCGTTTTTTCATGCCGAACTCCCTTTTCAGCCAGCCATTTTTGGAAATTAGAGCCAAGATATTCGCCACCCCGGTCAGAGCGAATAGCACACAATTTCAAATTAGTTTGATTTTCGAGCATAGTTATACAGTTTTTGAGCTCAGAAAATACATCAGTTTTGTGCGCCACAAAAAAGACATAGGCCATACGGGAATAATCATCAATAAGTGAGACAAAATACCGTTTGGCGCCAATAGACTGAGGTGTGTAAGGCCCACTGACATCTGTGTGCATGAGTTGTAGTGGTCGTTTGGCTCTGCGCTGGCTTTCCTTGGGAAATGGAGTGCGTTTGATCTTTCCGTCAGCACATGCATCACAGAACGAGAAATTTTGATCGGCCAGTTGTTTCAGACCACCCACGGACCCATGAGTCAGCACGCGTTTGACGTCAGTCACACCGAGATGACCAAGACGACGATGCCAGACGTCTGCAGATACGGCCACAGCCGCAGAAACGACACCAGCTTGCAACGAACGCTTACCAGGTACAGTGCCATGCACGCTTCCAACAGCTGCAGAGGGCACAATCGATCGCGTTTGAGTGCTGTCTGTCCTTTTTGGCTCACAACTGGCTGAATTCCAGGTAACCGGCTCGGTCCTGCCTCTGGGTGTATTTGTTTCGGCCTCACCACTTGCTGAAACTTCGAAAGCACCACCCGAACACGAGTCTCTTACCGTACGAGTACCAACTGGAGTCCCTACGCGTGAGGGACATCCGGGACTGCGCGAGATCGGTTGTTTTTGCAGGTCACCACGATCATTCGACCGATACACTGGATGCGCGGCACGATCCACCGATGGAGCACTGGCTACAACAATGGGATCAACATCATTGTCTTGTCACTATTAACTGATACCTGACCATCTAAGGTCCCTGACCATCCATGGCCTGCGGGACACTGATGTTCATCTGAGCTGTCTCGAATTTCTGCCAAACCACATCTGAGTGTTGCAGAAACAACGCTACCATCACTGGAGGACTTGGGAAACGAATGACGGGCAAGCCGGGCCGAAGTCGGAAATTCAGCAACCATCAAATAGTTCTCAGCTTGCACTCTCCCCACAGCACGCAGCCTGTCCTTGGAATCAGTGATGAGCACACGGTTCTCACTGGCTCTGAACCATGTGTTGTAGCCACGAGTCTGCGCAGCACGCACAGAGAATAGTGTAGCTGCCAGTCTGGGAACATAGAGACAGTTAGTCATAGTGACAGTAACATTGCGCGCACCCACAGTCGCGATGACCGGGAGGTCACCGATACCAATACCATCTAACGATGCATTGTCAGCAATTCGAATTTGAGCCGGCTTTGGCAGAGTACGGTAGTTTTGCAGCAAATCTCCGCGACTAGTCATGTGCTGCGTAGCACCAGAGTCGATTACAATGCAGTCTGGACCACATTTTAGAGAACGCGCTGCCAAAAACGTGCCAGGATCTGAATCCTCCGCTGCCCACGCCTGAGCCGCACTCTCTTCGCGCTTGCTAAACTGCTTTTTCTTCGGAGGGGAAGGACATTGTTCTTTCCTATGCCCGATTCCGCCACAGTTAAAGCACTTCCCTTTAAACGTCTTAGCTCCTTCTGACTGATATTGAGTGCCCTTTCTCTGAATTCTACCGCTTTTGCCGCCTCTTGATCTGCCCCTAGCTACGCTGCCCCTAGCCGAAAAAGCAGAACTGTCTTTGTTTTTGCACCTCAACCTCCACTCATCATCAAGTTGATTGGCGAGTTGCTGAATGGTGAAAGGATTGTCCGGCGTTGTGTTGCTGTTCGCCAAGGCAAGTACAGAGCGAACTGCTTCCCAGCTGCTAGGAAGGCTGTGGATTGCCTGTGTGATTGGCATCCAGTCCGGAACAGCATGATGCATGGCGCGCATCTGTTTGTAAAGGTTCTCTCGCTCTGCTATCCACTCCGAAGGCTTTCTTTTCCCGTCAAAAGAAAGTCTCTCTAGCTCGCCAGTGATCTGCACCATTGACAAGTAGGACCAGCGGTCGAAGTGATTACACAGTGTTCGCCAAAGCGCGGCCGGATCAGTCTGATCGTGTACAGTAATCACTTTGTGCACTTCAGGCGACAGTGCACACACCAAAGCATACATCGCCATATGACGCCGTTTACGAAAAGTTCTTACGTTGTCAGGCAGTCTGATGCATACATGTAGGAGGGGGGGTTTTGGGGGGGTTAGCCCCCCCCAGGCCCGATTTTCGGCAAACCCCCCCCCCCTGCCGAATTCTGGGGGGGGGGGTTTTCTGAAACCCTATTTTGGGTTACAAACTGCTAAAATTCAGGGTTTCAAGACTTATATACCGTAATTTAGCATTTCAAAAGCCCTAAATAGGGTTCCGGAACCCTAGTTAGGGTTTCAGAAACCCAAAGTAATGCCTCCGGAACCCTATTTAGGGTTTCAGAAACCCTAAATAGTGTTCCGAAACCCTGTTTTGGGTACCTGAAAGCCTAAATAGGGTTCCGGAGCCCTAATTTGGGTTTCAAAAGCCCTAAATAGGGTTCCGAAACCCTGTTTTGGGTTTCTGAAACCCTAAATAGGGTTCCGGAACCCTAATTTGGGTTTCTGAAACCCTAAATAGGGTTCCGGAACCCTAATTTGGGTTTCTGAAACCCTAAATAGGGTTCCGGAACCCTAATTTGGGTTTCTGAAACCCTGGGTTTCTGAAACCCTAAATAGGGTTCCGGAACCCTACTTTGGGTTTCAAAAACCCTAAATAGGGTTACGGAACCCTAATTTGGGTTTCACAGAGACTAAACAGGGTTTCTGGAGGCCCAAATAGGGTTCCGGAACCCTAATTTGGGTTTCAAAAGCCCTAAATAGGGTTCCGGAGCCCTAATTTGGGTCTCAAAAACCCTAAACAGGGTTTCAGTGCCCTAATTTTTGTTTCAAAATCTCTAAATAGGGTTCCAGATACGCATTTTAGCTGTATTCTGTCGAGTAAAATAGAGCTTTTTTGCATGTTTTAAAGCAAAAACATGTTTTTTGCACGTTTTTAATAAAAAATAGGATTTTCTGCACATTTTAAACCAATAAATAGGGTTTTATAGGGAATTTTTGCACTTCTGACAGGATTTTTACCGGATTTTTAGTCCTCAAAACCCTGTTTTGAGCCCAAAAAAGGTCGCTAAAACCCACTTTTGGACACCAAAAAAAGGTCGCTGAAACCCCCTTTGGAAATAGTGCTGAAACCCTATTTTGGATCTGGAAAAAACCCCCCCCAGCCGAAAACCCAGCTACATGTATGGTCTGATGGCTGGATTTACTGGTTGTGGACGGCGTGGTTGTTCGTCTTCTGCACGTTGATCGGCTGGTGTGGCGGCGGCAGCTGCGGCGGCGGCTGGGGGTGCGGCTTGTTGCTCAATTGGAGGCTCAATCTCTTCTCCACTCACAATCGACCAGTACTCTTGCCCCTCGAGGTAGTTGCGCACAACGGTTTTCCATTGAGACCAGTTCTTCTGCTTGAGCAATGGCAACTGAATGGTACTGCTCATTTTAGGATTGGGACGGAGGAACAAAGTCAGAAAACAGGAGCGTAAAAGAAACAGGGAGCTGGGCCCGTAACCTGTCACAATGTGCGTACAGGCGGCCAAAGACAACAGTTTATGCAATGCAATGCAACGAAAGAAGATAATGAAGACTGGCAGGCTAGCCGGCCAGTGGCTAACCAGTTATAGCGACCTGTGTAATATCAATCTACATAGAACGTAAATGCGTTATCACAGTTAGTACGTACAGTGTATCAACAGGTATAACACTTATCGACTCGATCTTTTACAGGGTTCGTGCGGCTTTTTCCGAGCAAAATTCGCTGAACAAAGTCATATTTCCCCGACCAATCAGAGTGAGAACATTTTAACAAGGGTCAGAATTTTTTAAAATTGGCTCTGAAAAACGCATTTAAACGGTATTGTGAGGGTAAAATTTCAAGTTGTAGTAGTTGTGGAAAGTCAGAAGTCCCATTTTCAAAAGGGTGGTGTGGTGTGTAAAGCTCTGACAGGGCCTTTGGCGAGAGAGGATTCTACTGTTAACATTTTTTTCCCTGACTGGACACCAAATTCCCTGACTTTTCGGGCCCTGCACGAACTGTTGATGCGGTAACAGCAACCGACTAAGAGCGAACCAGTAAAGTGTTTATTTTAGCGAGTTAGAGAAAAGGACAACGAGGAGAGGTATTAAAACATAACCACACACAATACAAACAGTAGTAGAGATAACAACAGTAACAATAATAATGCAGAATTGAAGTGCATCTCTACAATTCTCCCATCCACTTCAAGACTGCATAGACTCGACTGACATAAGCTGTAGTCCGAGTTGTTGACGCAGTTTCTTGAACCGTTCTCGAGAAAGAGCTTTCGTAAAAATATCAGCTACCATTTTCTCTGTTTCACAGTAAACCACTTCAATCTGCTTCTTCTCTATTTCATCTCGAATGAAGTGATACTGAATATCGATATGCTTTTGCTTACAGTGAAACACGGGATTATTTGCAATGGCAATGGCAGCTTGATTGTCTTCATAGATACACATTGTTCCAACATCGACTCCAATTTCTTTGTAGAGTTGTTTCAAAAATAATCTTTCTCGTACAGCTGTTCCTAAAGCCAAATACTCTGCATTTGCTGTTGAGCAGCTGACTGAGCCTTGCTTTCCAGAATACCAGCTGATCGCAGCTTCACCATTCAGAAATACATAACCAGAACGTGATTTTCTGTCATCATAGTTTCCAGCCAAATCAGAATCCGCAAATCCAACAACTGATGACTCCATTGGTTTATACAGTAGTCCGAGATTGACCGTGGACTTGAGGTACTGGAAAATCTTCTTAACAGCAGTCAGATGACTCATCTTAGGATCAGTGCTGAATCTCGTCACATTGCTAACTGCATACTGAACGTCTGGGCGTGTAGCTAAAGCCAAATATAGCAAACTGCCAACCATCGACTGGTACATCGTCTTGTCAACACCTTTTGATTCATCTGTCTTTGTGAGAACTGTCGTTGGACATGCTGGAATAGAACTTTCCTTGGCTTCTATTAGTCCATATTTGATCAACAATTTTTTGGCGTACTGATCTTGAATCAGCCACAGACCTTCACTTGTTCTTCTGAGTCGAATACCCAATAAGTGATGAATGGGGCCCATATCCTTCATTTTGAATTTCATAGACAACCACTTCTTCAGTTTGACCATGCCTTCTTCCGTTTCAGTCATCAGAACCAAGTCATCTACATACATGGTCAAAATCGTGAAGGGGTCAAATTTAACAAAGAGACAAGGGTCCGAGCGACACTGGTTAAATCCAAGATCCAACAGATACTGGGTGAGTTTCTTGTTCCAACATCTAGGCGAATGCTTCAAACCATAGAGTGAACGCTTCAGCTCACAGACCAAATTCTCTTTGCCCTTTTCTTCATAGCCAGGAGGTTGTCTCATGTAGATTGTCTCATCAAGATCGCCATTCAGGAAGGCTGTTGTTACATCCATTTGATGAATTTTGTAGTTTCTTTGAACACCAAAAGCCAACAGGGTGCGCAGGGTCTCCAGACGCAGAACTGGAGCAAATGTCTCTAAGTAGTCTACTCCATATCGCTGTGAGAATCCTTTAGCCACAAGGCGAGCCTTGAACCTATCAACGCTCCCATCCTCTTTGCGCTTCACGCAGAACACCCACTTGCAGTCAATTGGCTTTCTACCTTCTGGCAAGTCAACCAGCTTCCAGGTTTCCATTTCTTTCAACGAACTGAACTCTGCATCAGAGGCTTTCTTCCATTCTTGAGCTTGAGGACTTATTCTTGCCTCTACGATCGTTTTCGGTACTTCGAATTCAGAGATGGCATGAAAGAGTAAGTGGATTGGAGAATTTTCTGAAATGCCGCAGACTTCATTCCAATTCACATCCAAGCAATTTAAATCCCATTTGCCAGTCTCTGGTACATATTTTTTTGGAGGAACACCTTTGTTTATTCTGTCAGACTTTCGAACACCTCCTTCCACTTGGTTTTGACTCCTGTCTTCTCCAAGCGTTTCTGTTTCTTCCTCACTGTCATAAGTTTCAGAATAAGATTCACTTGGGAGTCTTCTATCTTTGTGCAAATCAAAATTTTGCTCATCAAACTGCACATTTCGACTGATCAAGACCTGCTGCTTATTGGCATCATAGAACCGATAACCTTTCTGTTGTTCAGCGTATCCAATGAAGCGAACTTTGTCAGCTTTTCCAAACAATTTATCCCTTGTGTCTTCTTTTCTTATGTATGCAACACAGCCCCATGTCCGAAGATGACTGACATTTGGTACACGTCCATACCATGCTTCATATGGAGTGATTCTGGTTGCATTCGTAGGCAGTCTGTTTCGCACATAAATTGCAGCAGTTAGAGATTCTGCCCACAATGTCTTCGGTTGCTTTGCTTTCTCCAATTGGGCATGAGCAATCTCCATCAATGTTCGATTCATCCTTTCAGCAACACCATTTTGCTGGGGTGCATAGGGCACAGTCTTTTGATGACAAATACCATTCTTCTTCAGAAACTTTTCGAATTCGACACTGCAGAACTCACCACCGTTATCAGTCCTGAGTGCTCCGATTTCTCTTCTACAGAAGTTCTTGGCCATGCTTCGCCAGTCTTTGAACGCTTCAAAAGCTTCGTCCTTGGTCCTCAGAAAACCAAGCCAGCACATTCTGGTGTAGTCGTCAGTGAAGGTAATAAACTACCGCTTCCCACTAGGCGACGCTACAGACATTGGTCCACAAATGTCAGAGTGCACAAGTTCCAGTGGCTCCTTGGCCTTCGGTCCACTCAGTATAGAAAATGTTGCCATTCGAAGCTTGCCTTGAACACAGCTTTCACAGAAAGGCATTTCTCCTTTGACCGATTTCGACACTCCAACAATTTGACCTTTGCTGACAGCTTCTTGAAGTTTTCTTATTCCACAATGACCCAGGCGATCATGACACAACTTGAGCGTGTCATTGTAAGTGTTTGCTGTGTGTGACTGTATAGGCATGTGTGGCTGCACAGAACATTTGAGTAGATACATACCGTTTGAGGCATAGCCATGTGCAATCAAATGATTACCACCATTTCTTGTGCCCACTACATCACAACCTTTCTCATAAAACACGACTTTGTGCCCATTCTTGGTTAGTGCTGATATCGAAATTATATTTGCAGACAGGTCAGGCGAATACAACACATTCGACATAGAGCAATCTTGTAATTTGCCATTGGCGAGCGTCATGAATTTAACTTGACCAATACCAATTGCTTTACAGGTATGACCGTCACCCAAGTTAATTGAATGATGCTTGGACAAATCACTATACTGTGAAAACAGATCAGCATCTTTTACCATGTGACTGGTACATCCTGTGTCCATGAGAAAAATTCGTTCTGATTGATTCTTCACGGCATTGCAACAATCGGCCATTGTTCCAAGCGAGTGAAACATAGTACAGTTCCAGCTGTCTCCATCATCATTTACTGACCAGTCTGACAATGGCATTCCACTCTTGCCCGCACTGACTGAATTAGTGACTCGATTGTAATTGCCTCTGTAATTGTTGCCTCTGTAGTTGCCTTGACCTCTGCCTCTGCCTCTGCCATACACTTGACCTCTGCCTCTGTAGTTTCCTCTGTTGCTTTGTGAATCATCACTGTATTTCGGTTTCGAACAACAGTTTCGTGCAATATGTCCTTTCTCGCCGCAATTGTAGCAGTTTCCATTCAATGACTGACTGGCACCTCGGCTCTGGTTGCCCGGCTTTCTAGATGCTGTCAACAGGGACTCACCCTTCTGACTTGACGAATCTGAGTGACTTTCCTCGTGTTGCCGCAGTGCTTCAAGTAACACCGGTACAGTAACTGCTCCCTGGTTCTGGTAGAACAATCTAATGTTCTCAAATTTGGGCAGCAATCCGTTCATCAAAATCACTGGGTCGGTACCATCAGGAAGAACATAATTCAAAGCTTTAAGTCGACCTGACAAGTCATCGAACTCCTTGAAGTAGTCACCGATTGACTGTCCTTCCTTCTGCCTCAGCTGGAACAATCGCGACATCAACTGCATTCGATTTGCAACAGTGTCTTTCTGAAACTGTTCACGCAAAATGTCCCACGCCCTTTTGGCAGTGTCGACTTCTGGCTTGACAATCAAATACTGTATGTTCTCCTCCACCATCTGATTGATGAAAAACTTAGCTTTGGCAGCGCGCAGACGAAAGTCCTTTCGCTCCTTCTGTTGAGCATCGAATTCCTTTCTCTGTGCCACAGTCGGTTCTGCAGGTAAAGGATCAGATTCAGGCGGTTCAATCTCAATTTCTTGAATAATGTCCCACTGGTCGTGTGCAGCGAAATAGTCTTTCATGTGTGATGACCACAGTGGATAGTTCTCTTCACCTTTTAGCGGCTTTAACGTTGGTCGCTCTTCTTTATGGGCCATCCTTCGACATTTGGACTTCTAATCAACTGTTGATGCGGTAACAGCAACCGACTAAGAGCGAACCAGTAAAGTGTTTATTTTAGCGAGTTAGAGAAAAGGACAACGAGGAGAGGTATTAAAACATAACCACACACAATACAAACAGTAGTAGAGATAACGACAGTAACAATAATAATGCAGAATTGAAGTGCATCTCTACACGAACTCTGGTTTATGACTATCGATTATCAGTCAAGCAATATTGAAGCAGCCCTAAAATCCAGTGTAAAACATTTTGGTTTCATCTTTAACAAAACGCCATCCAATGATGGCTTCTATGTAAAACTAAGACTATATGTACATGTACATAGTTGTAGCTCATCAATAAAGATAACTAAGAAAATTATCAATTGTTACTGTATACAGATGCTATTTTAATAAGAACGTCATTTTACATAGAATTGAATGGAAAAATCGGCTCTAACTCTTCAAAAAATTGAAATTTCGGGGGGTAGCCAAATTATTACGTAATTAGGGGAGGGGGGTCAGGAAATTATTACGGGCGATTATCAGGGGGGAGGGGGGTCCGAAAATGGGCAAAAATACCATTACATAATTTTTGCACGCCCCCTATGTGTATTGTACAGAAAATGCGAAATTTTTAGTAGATTTATAGTCAGAAATGCTAGGAAAATCAAATCTCTCAATGTCTGCTGCTTGAAACTTTGGATAGCTTTGAAATTGAGTCACTTAGGCCATTTGAAGGCTTTATGAGGATGTCTACTGTTTATTACTGCAGCAAAAGTATCGACATTTTACGTTTCCGTTCGAAATTTTATCGACTTTTACTGATCAAATACACATACACAAAAATACACATTTTGAGTACTGTTTGTGGATGGTAATGTGTATCAGAATTTTCAATGTGTATGTGTACTGTATACACATTGGAAAAACAATGTGTATTTTTGTGTATGGTAAATGTGTATGTGTATACACAAACAACAGTAAGTCTCAGTTGAGATTTCCATTATTTGCAACTTGAGTTTAGGGTCTCAAGCCAGACATGGGCTGAGGGGGTTGCCCCCCTCAGGTTCTGACCTACCCCCCCCCCCCGCTCAGCCGGCCGCTACCCCCTCAGGAATTTTTTGGAAGAACTTTATATAGAAAATTATGATAAAAATATGGCTGGATTAGGTGTAAATGAGCTCTGAATTAGGGATGGGCACGAAAACTAAATCCGTTTGAATTTCGTATTCGTTAAATCAATATTTGCTCATTTTAATTTTCGTATTCGTTAGTCGATACTAGTGTTCCAACGATATCAAAACTTGTCGATATTCGATATCGATATCGATATTTTCAGCTCAATATCGATCGATATCGATATCGATATCGATATTTATAGTTTATGCAAGAAAATGTGAAAATTTAAAAGAGCAAACTGCTCTCACTGCTTATCAGTCAAACACTGATGCAATCAGCGATCTGATATCAATTAAGTAGGAAATCGCAGAATAGGTAGTGGCCCTTCTGAAGCCCTTCAATGAAACGGTTGACCTCTCAGGCCGATGCCCCACCCTCATTAGGCATAAAAGAGCTCAGACAGAATAGAGTATTTTAATTTAATGATAAATAAGCTAAAAAGCTTGACTTTAGTAAAAATCCTACTTTTTTCCTTACGATCCTTTCAACCACCCACCAGTGGCGGCGGTACCCCCTCAGGATTTGAAAATTTGCCTGCCCTCAGCCAAAATGCTAGCCCATGTCTGCTTCTGCCCTCCTGCTTCAAGTCTGCGGATAGAGCAGCTCTTCAGTGTTCCTGCAGGCAGACGTTATGAACCTAAGCGTTGCTGTCTGAAAGCTGAGAATGCCGAGAAATGGATGTTTCTAAGGGCTATCATGCCACTGTTAGGTTTTGACTGTACCATCGATTTTTAGTTGTCCAAGAAAAGCTGGTTTTTTGCTGTTCCAGAGAAATAAACTTGGTGTCAGTTCTGTTTTTCATACTTTTCCGCACACAAAAATATCGAAATTATCGATGCGAAATATCGCGATATCGATATCGATATCGATATTGCAAAAAGGGTCGATATATCGACTTTTCGATATCGATATCGATATATCGTCGGAACCCTAGTCGATACGAAAATCAAAATGCCTAATTCGTATTCGTACTAGTACGAAAATTAATTTTCGTGACGACGATACGAGTTCATTTTGTCCCACAAAAATTAATTTTCGTATTTTCACGGTAGGTTTTAGACTGCAAGTAGGGACCCAGTTTAGGTCTTTCTGCATTAAAATTAGCCTTAAATATCAGTTCTGAATGCAACAATTTGTGTGCAGCACAATTTCTCGCTAACGCTAGCCTGTTTTGATCGTTGCAACGCAATCCTTCTGCATGTTTAGTATATTGCACATACATATGCACTCTACATTGCAGGTACTTACCTATGTAGTAATGCTTTGAACCAGGAGATTGTCCCTAAGTGGACAGTCAAGCGTTGTGTGTAAAATACTGACTCAAGAAAGTGTGTATGGTTGGAATAAACAGTGACAGTACTTGCACCAAGATGAACAACTTCCCTGGGTTAACTAAGACTAAAATGCTTTCTATAATACTTGTTCAACAAGCCCAAAAATGATTTGGACGGACATTGTTACAGTGAACATGCATTTGTATGTTTAAATTCCATTAAATTGCTAATAATTCAGCTGATTTATTGCTAGCCATACATGAAACATAAATTAAAATTCGTAACGAAAACTAATTTTCGTATTACCTGTATTTAATTTTCGTATTCGTTTAATTTTCGTTTCAACATTTCTCTAATTTTCGTATTCGTATTCTATACGAAATTTAAAAATCCTCGATTTAATCTTCGTAGATACGAAAATTAATTTTCGTGCCCATCTCTACTCAGAATAGCTTATTTTAACTTATTTTTATGAAAAATAAGCCAAAAGCCTTGATTTTAGCCAAACATCGGAGTTCTTGACTTACCACCCCTCAGCCTCCCCTCAAGCGCTACGCTTTACACTATAAACTGCCTCAATCAAGGGATTTTATATTTTAGATTTTTTATTTTTAGTTGGATAAAAAATTAGCAAAAACGTGGCGACAATCCTAAACTCGGAAATCCAGTCTGTTTGGCTGTTTTGGGATGTTAACTGTGCCACCTTAGTTTGAACAACTCCACTAAAAACTCCAGATATTCATGCAGCATTGAGGTGCTTGCAGAAATTCACAAATTCGCTAAACAAACTCTTTCATTTTTGCTCAGCTCAAAATCAGAAATCGGCCAAACTAGCCAAACTTGTACTGTACTGTGGTACTTTATGGATTTCTCCGCGCCAAATAGATAAAACAACTATTTGAATCGTTTAAGGTTCTTCGGAACATAAGTATAAAGCACGAAAAGTCAGCAACACCTTTGACAAAAATATGCAAACTAAAAATATGCAAAATTTTGATATCAGGGTCAATTTGCATATGACTATTGCCAGACATGGGCTAGCATTTCGGCTGAGGGGGTAGAATTTTCAATTCCTGAGGGGGGCTGAGGGGGGCTTGAGGGGGTGGTAAGCCAAAAAGTCCGATTTTTGGCTAAAATCAAGGTTTTTTGGCTTATTTTTCAATACAATAAGTTAAAATAAGCTATTCTGAGCTCATTTGCACCTAATGCAGGCATATTTTATCACAATTTTCTATACAAAATTCTTCCAGAAAGTTCCTGAGGGGGGGGGGGGTAGCGGCCGGCTGAGGGGTGTAGGTCAGAGTCTGAGGGGGGCCAACCCCCCTTTGCCCATGGCTGACTATTGCATATTGGAATATTGCATGCATGCATATGATATTGCATATGCATATGCATACATGTAACAGCTCCGGGCCGACCTGGGGGGAGGGGGGTAGGGGGGGTTTCCTCAGGTGGGGGGTCGAGGGGGGTTTCGCCCAGGTGGGGGGTCCCAAATTTCAAAAAGCTCCAAAACGCCAAGAAATGCGTTTTTAGCACGTTTTTTTCAGTAAAGACGGTAAAAATCGCTATTTTAAGCTGCCAAATAGCGTTTTAAAGCTAAAAACAAGCAAAAAATGACAAAAAGAGCTTCCAAAAACACCGATTTTTCTTAAATATCAGCAGTGGAAACGCCAAATTCCGTTTCCAAAGGCTTTTCAAGTGAATTTTAGGCTAAAAATTAGTGATTTCTGACCCAGTTTGTTAATACTGGAGCCACTACCACCACTTGTATTTTTTGGTCGGGGGAGGGGTCCCTTAACCTGTCTCGGGGGGGGGGGTGAGGGGGGTTGGCCTTTCCAGCAGGGGGGCAACCCCCCAAACCCCCCCTAGTACATGTATGTGCATATGTGCATGCCAAAAACCATTAATATATGCATTGCATTGTTTGATATTGCATATTGCATATATGCGTCCAACCATACTACATGTTGAAAATCGACAATTTTTGAGACTACTAACTAAGACTACTTACTAATCGTTTTTGGCAAGTATTCATATTGCATATATGCGTCCAACCGTACTACACATTGAAAATCGAGAATTTTTGAGACTACTAACTAAGACTACTAATCGTTTTTGGCAAGTATTGCATATTGCATATATGCGTCCAACCATACTACATATAGGGACCGGCACGCGAAAATTCAAAATGCCCCTAGACGAAATTGGGCTTCAGAATTGAAAAGAGCACACTTTATGCAGTCTAACAAAACAAACCGGAACGGAATTGGTTGGATAATAAGCGAGTTATGACCGTTTAACTGCGTCACCCAGCGTGCCACCTTTTCTTCCTAGAAAGTTGACCGCAGCGTGCATGCCGATATGACGATGTACTTTATCAGACTGTCACTCGTTAACCCCCGCATCGATTTTGATGGCACCGGTGTCATTCTAATCGCAATGAGATTTTCTTTTACATCTTTTATATACCAAGACTGTAGGACTGCGTCTACCACCTTTATATACCGAACAAACACCTTGGTAGCTCGAACTAGAACTGAATAGTAGAGTGTGAACTATTCCTGTGTTTTCCAGGTAGATTTCTGTATGTAACAGCGGGGCTGGGGTTCTTCTCCCCTTCCCACCGACTTGGGCCAACCCCCCATACATGGGCCGGGGGGTTAGGGGGTATACCCCTCCCCCTCGGCCGGCCATACCCCCGGCGAAATTTTCGCTTATTTAAGGCAAAATAGGCGTTTTTTGGCCTTTTTTCGCCCCCACCCGAGGTCTCCAGACCCCCTACCCCCTCCGGATTTTTCCGGCCCATGTATCCCCCCGATAGGGGAGCACCCCCCCCCACCAAAACGATCTTTTCCACTCTCCCTCTCCGATGTTTCTGGCAAAATTATTTACAGTTTCAGACAATACACTTACAGTTTCAGACAAGGATGAGCTGCTACAATACATGTAACAGGTGGTCTGCCCCCCACCCGAAATATTCCAGACCCCCGGATTGGCCCCCCTACTTCCTCCGATTTGTACTTTGGTGAGAAATTCCGGATCAGGTGTAGCGCGGGGGGAATCAGGAACCGATCCAAAACAAAAATTTATGTTTTTAATGATTATAATTAATTATAAATTAACATGATTTATCGATAAATATCGATTATTTTCGGAAAAATTCCAAAATCGCCCAAAATGGTCGTGTTGTATATCATTTGAAAGCCCTTCGCCTGGCGAGTCTAATGATCACTGCATCAACATAGGGCAAGCCCCGGGGGCCTGTTTTGCCAAATATATAAGTACCCCTAGAGACGCATCAGTATAGGCAGGCTCCAGAGGGCCTGTTTTCATACATGGGCCGGGGGTGTGGGGTATACCCCCTCGCCCGCCAATACCCCCTCGGCCGGCCATACCCCCTCCCCACCCCCCTCTCAGACAGAGAAAATTTTTGCTTATTTAAGGCAAAATAGGCATTTTTTGGCCTTTTTTGAACCCCCGAGGTCTCCATACCCCCCTCCGGATTTTTCCGGCCCATGTATGCCTGTTCTCCAAATATAAAATAAAAATACCCCTGGCGGGACGCATCAGTATAGGCACGCTCCGGAGGGCCTGTTTTTCAAATATAGAAAGACCCTAGGGGACGCATCAGTATAGGGCACGCTCCGGAGGGCCTGTTTTAAAACCATAAAAATACCCCTAGGGGACGCATCTATATTGGGCACATTCCCGGAGGGCCTGTTTTCAAACATAAAAATACCCTAGACACGCATCAGTACAGGGCACGCTCCTGAGGTCTTGTTTTCCAAATATAAAAATACCCCTAGGGGTATGCATCAGTATAGGGCACGTTCCGGAGTCGTATAGTCATAAGAAAGTTAATTAGTTAATATCTAGTCCATTTCTGACCTTCCCTGATTCCCCCCCAGCTACACCTAACCCTATCCGACTACCGTTCGTTACTGGATTACCTTCTGTGCCTGTTTGCGTTGGAATATGCAACTCAAATTTGGGCAACACATATCTTAAACATGTATGAATAAACGCTGAAATTTTGAAGGAATTCCACTGACATATACATAATGAAAACGAATTATATGAAGTTAACTCGAATAAGCGATTACAGGTTTTTTCCGCTTTTGTACCATATTTATTGACTACACACGTTAAGCCAGAGCAATATTCATCTTATATTGATTAGCAGAGACACAAAACTACTAAAGGATTGTAAAGAAGCAAAATAAAAACCATTGGCTTTGGGCTGCTCAGGATCCCCAATACGTTCGTATTCGATACCCCCTAATTTTAACGACCTCATCAACTTTAACCCAATTTCCGGGATCTTTTACGAACCTAGGACGCCAAATCTGAGTGATTTTAGTAAGAGCAACACCTAAACTAAAATTTAAGCGGGCGCACCTTTTTTATTTGTTCTTTGTTTAAGAGCAAACTTTCGTTTTCTGAAAAAATACCGATTCTGCCTATGCTTAACCATGTAAAATTTCAATCTGATTTCCGGGATCTTTGGCTGCATCGATGCCGAAAAAAATGGCTCAAACGAAAGATGATCAATGCCTCTTTAATACCGTCGGGCGCACCTTTTGAGATCATAAACTTTTCTTTACACTGACGCTGTTTTTCCGCTTGTTTTAGCCAAAAACAACCGCAGCTTAGCGTATACCAAGGCGATTTGGGTGAATAGTTATGTTAAAATAATGAAAACAAATAACCATCAAAAAAGAACGCGCTTTTCTAGCCGCATTTTTTAAAAAAAGATGATTTTGACCCCCACGACACCAATGTGGTGAAAACGCGCGAAGAAAATTAGGCACGCGGCACGGCGCAAAATTGGCCGCCGTTGCCGGTCCCTACTACATATTGAAAATCGAGAATTTTTGAGACCACTAACTAAGACTACTAATCGTTTTTGGCCAGTTTTAGAGACTACTAACTAGAGTGCGAACAATACCTAAAAAACCCAATACCCAATACCCAATACCAATACCTGAGACCCCCAATACCCCAATACCCAATACCCAATACTTGCATAGCTGGGCCGAAAAAATCATTTCAGTGGACAGGTGCATTCTAGTTGTGTGCACAAGATTTTTGGCACTGCAATTAAAACTTTTAAGAGGCTGGCTGGGCCGCTGCTCAAGCAGGGCGAGAAAATTTTGAAAAATTAGCCTTTCAGAAAGCATTTAGAAGCCGTTTTAGGCGTAAAATTAGCAGAAATTGACAGTTTTGGCACTTAATACTTCGTAATTCAGTCCTGTTTCTTACTTGGGGCGATTTTTTTCCTAGCTCGGCCGGAAATTGTGTGCACCACCGCAATAGCCATGGGTACGGTACTGGTACACTATGGTGACATTAGAAATGTCACCATTTTTATTTTAGATAAGAACAGAGAAATGAATTACTGGTGTAGCGCTTAGAAAAGCGTACACTTTAGGAAATTCTACTAACGTTTAGTTGGTAGACCGTCCATAAACGACGACGGGGAAGGGGGTCGGCCGAAATGCGACGATAGACGACACACCAGGAGGGGTGGGGTTGGGAAAAAACGACGTCGCTTTTTTCGGAATTTTAGGAAACTTTGATTGTATTATTTTCAATTTAAGTACATTCTGCCAGAGGTTTCTACAATGCAGAAAAGCTTTCCAGAGTGGTTGTAGGGATTTATTCTATTGATTGCGCAGTATGCTAACAAGAAAACATGACAGTTCTGTATGTACTGCACTTTTATCAGGGGGAGGTAAACCGAAAACGACGTAATCTACAGTAATAGGTTGGAGGGGTCCCCTAGAAACGACGCAAGGCGATTTTGGGGGGAGGGGGCTCCGAAAAATCGGGATTTTGGAACGACATCGTTTATGGACGGCTCCTTAACGCGAAACCAGCTTACTAAACCGAATCATCGATCAGCTTTTACGATTTTTTTCAGATCAATTTTTCAGGTCAACATCGATTTTTCTCTATATTTAATTGTCCAATTTAGTATTGGGTATTGGGGGGTAAAAACCCCAATACCCAATACCCAATACCTGGAAACACCCCAATACACCCAATACCCAATACCAGTTCGCACTCTACTACTAACCACCGTATAGTGCCATTTATAGTACGCGGGGTGCTATAAATGGAGACAGATTTTTATTCTACAGTGAGCAGTTATTAATACAAAATGTCCGAACATTATAGGATTTTTGGTGGTAAACATTGTTTGTGCAAACAAAAACAGTAGATAATGCAATCATAGAGGTTCTGCTGTAAGTAAAAAACCTATTTTTGACAAGTAGACCGTAATTTTAGCAAGAAATTTCACATACAGTTGTGGCCAAAAAAAGTGCAACGTTTACGTTCGTAAACGGACGTATACGTCCGTTTACGGGTGACCTCGACCTGTAACCTGACTCTTGATACGGACGTTTACGTATGTATGCGGCCCACCAGAACTAGCTGTAATCCGATCGCATTTACGGCCGTTTACGTTTGACCCCGCTTAGCCATCGGCCCAGTGATGATTGCTGTATCGATAGCACAGAGTTTTAATGTTTTAATTACACCAGAAAGTACATAATAGCGCAACTCATACTGGATATAATAATTACAGCACACAATAATTACAATACATCTAATTAACTAATTTCCAAGTCGGGTTTTCCACCTACTGAATTCAGACTTAAATTGGGGATTTTGGAGTACTTTTAGACTACTTTAAGAAACTTTTGTTCTGGGAGACCCAAGTGACAGCTGAGAAGTGCTGTAAATACAGGGTGTGCCAAAAAAAAACAACCCAGCAGATTTTTCGCTGTAGCAACCGCAAATCTCAACCGATTTGAATAAATCCTTTTTTAAATGAAAGATAAATAAATCCTTAAAAGACTGCTGAAATTTTCATTAATGTACTCTGCTTAGTTCCTGAGATATTGGCTCTCAAAATTCAAAACTGTGATTTTGGCAGTGAACAAAGAGGGATTTTTTATTATTCTGCACTTCGTAATAAAACGGATTCCTGCTACTGCTAAGGGCTATTGTAGGCTTTACTGGTGACACAGAAACTCGGTATACTTCAACACTAAAGTATCATTAGCCCCAGCAGTAGGAATGTGCTATATTATGAAACGCAACGCAATCGCTCTTGCTCTTTGCCAAAATCTGTTTCGACTTAGAAGGCAAATATCTCAAGAACTAAACTGTGAATCTCAATAAAAATTGCACCAATCTTTGAAGAATTTATCAATCTTTCATTCAAAAAAGGATTCATTCAAATCGGTTGAGATTCATGGTTGCAAAAGTAAAAAATCTGCTGGGTTGTTCTATATTACTCTTGTTCATTGCCAAAATCTCTGTTTTGACTTTGAGGACAAATATCTCAGGAACTAAGCAGACAATCTTAATAAACCTTGCATCAATCTTTCAGGAATTTATTTATCTTTCATTTAAAAAAGGATTCATTCAAATCGGTTGAGATTTGCGGTTGCTACAGCAAAAAATCTGCTGGGTTGTTTTTTTTTGGCACACCCTGTACATCGACGATTTGAAGAAAGTGGTGCCCGATCTTATTCGATCCGGAGGACTGCCATCTGGGCACTAATTTAATCGGAGCTGTATATAATTAGTACTTTAGTTTGCTTTTGGATATTTAGTCGCTAGTGCTGCTTGTATAGCAAAATAAATTTGTAAAACAGAGCTGGGTCCCATGCTTATGAGGTGGGGAGAAGTACAGTTATCAGAAGCCAAAAAAACCGCAATGAAAACGATTCTCTTGTTCACTGCCAAAATCACAGTTTTGAATTTCAGTAGGTGGAAAACTGGAACTAATTAGGACCAGTTAAATAGCTAGATGCTGTCCCATTACATTGTTAGCTTGTGCAGGTACCATCCGAGTATGGTTGCACCATTATGCTTCTGGTGTGTCACATTAGAGAGCGTATGTCGTGTCGAACAATCATCACTGAATAGATATTAAGCAAAAGCAAGAGCACTATCACACGAGATACATACATGCGTCAGCACTATCCAGAGTCATCATCTAAACGGACGACCTTATAAGGACACAGGTGTAAATGACCACTGACTTACAATAAACATGTGAAAACATACAGCCACGATGCCACTGTCCACTTTTTGTAGATACATCTACTGTTTTGTTAAATACTCGGACATTTGCTCTGCCGGCGCACATGGCACTATACGGCGGTGGGGTCCCCGAAGCCCTAGTGTTTCGAATGTTGGGTATTGAACATTGAGGTTTTGCCCCAAACTGCATGAACATTAAATATAGAGAAAAAATCGATGTTGACCTGAAAAATTGATCTGAAAAAAATCGTAAAAGCTGATCGATGATTCGGTTTAGTAAGCTGGTTTCGCGTTAAGGAGCCGTCCATAAACGATGTCGTTCCAAAATCCCGATTTTTCGGAGCCCCCTCCCCCCAAAATCGCCTTGCGTCGTTTCTAGGGGACCCCTCCGACCTATTACTGCAGATTACGTCGTTTTTCGGTTTTACCTCCCCTGATAAAAGTGCAGTACATACAGAACTGTCATGTTTTCTTGTTAGCATACTGCGCAATCAATAGAACCAATCCACCACAACCACTCTGGAAAGCTTTTTCTGCATTGTAGAAACCTCTGGCAGAATGTTGCTTAAATTGAAAATAATACAATCAAAGTTTCCCACAAATTCGAAAAAAAGCGACGTCGTTTTTTGCCAACCCCACCCCTCCTGGTGTGTCGTCTAACGTAGCATTTCAGCCGAGCCCCCTTCCCCCGTCGTCGTTTATGGACGGTCTACCAACTAAACGTTAGTAAGAATTTCCTAAAGTGTACGCTTTTCTAAGCGCTACACCGAGCAATTCATTTCTCTGTTCTTATCTAGAATAAAAATGGTGACATTTCTAACGTCACCATAGTGTACCAGTGCCGTACCCATAGCGGCTGTTGCGGTGGTGCACACAATTTCCGGCCGAGCTAGGAAAAAAATCGCCCCAAGTAAGAAACAGGACTGAATTACGAAGTAGTAAGTGCCAAAACTGTCAATTTCTGCTAATTTTACGCCTAAAACGGCTACTAAATGCTTTCTGAAAGGCTAATTTTTTTCAAAATTTTCTCGCCCTGCTTGAGCAGCGGCCCAGCCAGCCTCTTAAAAGTTTTAATTGCAGTGCCAAATCTTGTGCCCGCACAACTAGAATGCACCTGTCCACTTTAAAATGATTTTTCGCTGTAGCAACCGCAAATCTCAACCGATTTGAGATAAATCCTTTT